>PVKA01003219.1:0-89054 GCA_004027165.1 Ctenomys sociabilis
GCACAGGGGCTTTTATTGAGGTGTGTGCGTGTGTGCATGAGACTGGGTAAAGAAGTACCAGTGTGTATGCATATGGCAGGTATGCACCTATGCCAAGTGATATTTTCCTCCAGTTCCCTACTGCTGGAGCTTTATGATCCCAAACTTTCAGGTCAAAGATTTAGGACCTAGTGGAATTATGTAGATGAACTGTAAAATAAAATCCCCTTCACACAGACTTCCAAGTGACAGTTCCAAGGTAGGCAGGCAATGTGTCAGCCTGCTGAGGGCTTTATCAGCTGGCCCCACACCCAGTGCCCAAGCTTCCTGTAAGGGACTATTTGATGACCTGATCTTCTGTGATTTCCTCTGAGTTCTGCTCACCTGGACCCCCAGGGTCTTGGATCTCCCTCAGAGACAAACTCACTACACTGCTTGCTGAGCCCCTAGTTCAGCCTGCACACCTGTCTGCACATGACACATGCATGTCGGGACACAGGTTCTGAACTCTCTTCTTGTACCCACATCCTTACTAAATCCCCCAAATTGGAGGAAGACAGGTTGGGTTGGCCCCAGGTTCCCAGACAGGTCCTGGCTAAACAATACTGGGTAGAGTAACTCTGTCCAAGAGGTGCGAGGACCACACTATTTCATGTAAGAAGGACCTGCGCAGACGCCTACCCCATGATGTGGCACTGCCACTGCCTCCCCTGTTGTAGTGTGCCATTGCAGACAGGCTCTAGAGCCCCAGCTCAGGCAAGCAGGAGCCAGTCTTGGACAAAAGGCCTGAGGTGGACAGGGGTTGAGGGAGGAGCTGTATCACCTACTCTCAGACTTTCAGATCAAGGGTTAAGCAGAGGACAGGTTCTGGTTTCGGTGTTGGATGGGAATTGGGATTCTCCATTCCGGGGCAAGGAATAAAAGATAGGGCAATGCGCTGAGGTTAGGGAGATCTCGAAACCAGGGGCACCTTCAGGAAGGTGGCCAGGATGCAGCACCATCCTTAGAGGTGGACGGGGCTTCTGCCTAAAGGACTGAGGTTGCAAGTCAAGGATTAGGGTCCTGAGAATACCAGAAGGGAAGGACAGGGATTGCTCTCACAATCCAGCATGCTCTCCAGTGGCCCCTTGGCACATCCCAAAGATTTCAATGAAGTTTGAGCGCTGCTCTCCCAAACTTGCCTCTGCAGAACCATTACTGCGGGCTCTCTTCATGCTGGCAAGCATCCCCCAACCCTGGGTCCGTGCAGCCCCTGTCTTCCACTCCTCAAAGGGGGAGAGGAAGAAAGGAAGCTAGGGAAGCAACAATGCGTCAGCCACAGGCCTAGAAGGCCCCATCGCTTCACCCAGCTCACCTGGCTCCCAAGGCATTCTGGAGGAAGGAGGACCTCCCTGTCTCGAGAAGTGTGCAAACAAGGCTGAGTGTGCAGGACTTTCAGAGGAAGGGCTCTGAGGCTTGCACTAGAGGCCTTGAGAGGTGTCTTTCCAGCTCTGATTCTGTGGTGGTGGAGGGAGCTCCTGACTAGTCTTGTGGGCCTCTGTGACTTTCCAGCCTATCAGAGCCCTGGGCTCCTCTTTAGTGCAAGAAGACACTGTTTTCCAAGGAGCAGCCCTGGATTCCAGCTCCTTGGGCAGGACCCAGGAAATGGCTCACGTCAGCCTCTTTGGAGCCTGAAAGCTCAAAGAAAATGGAAAGAAACCTGGCACTGTGGGCACCAAAGAGCTCTTTCCCTTCCCAGGCTCCTGGAGCACACAAGGGCTCTCTGCCTGCCAGCCTTAGTTTCTAATCCTCTCTACCACTTTGGGGGCAGGCAGTAACCCATACTCCCTTGTTGGCTGGATGAGAAAAAAGGAGAAACAACTGTGTGAGGTTGCAGATTTCTTGCAGGATGGCACAAGGCCCGTGCCAATTTCTCAGATGTAGATACTGTGTTCTTTTTTGAGAGCAAGTGCTCATGGTAGGAACTAGGGCAGTGATTCTCAAAGAGAGGTGATTTTGCCCACCACCAGCAGGCATCTGGCAAAGTCTGGGGACGTTTTGGGTTGCCACACTGTGGGGCACTCATGGCATCTAGTGGATGGAGGCTAGGAGCAATGCCAAGCACCCCACAATATGTGTGCTAGGCCCCTACCAAAAAGGGTACTCCAATTCAAAATAGCAGTGGTGCTAACACTGAGCAATTGTGGTCAGTGGGTGTGTCAGTGCCTGGGAGAAGCATGGGGTAAGCTTGCCTGTGGCTGTCCCTGATGAGGTGAGCTCCAGTGCAGGCTGCCCTCTGGCTGCCCTGCTGGACCCAGCCCCTTGTCCTCCAGGAACTTCTTCAGGACTCATCGTCTGGCCCCCATGGCCAGGCTCCCAGGGGCCAGGAAGCCTCCTGTGATGCCTCTCATGGCTCCCTCAGGGACCATGGAGATAGCCTGCCTGCTGGCCTCCTTGCCCCCACAGTGCCCAATCTCTACCCTTTAGTGCCTCCTGCACAATCCAGACAATCCTGCAGAAAGGCAGGCCTGACCCAGACGGCCTCAGCTTAACCCCTTCAGTGAATTTCCATTTCCTATAGCAGTGGTTGCCAAGCTATTTTTTTTAAAGTAAGATTTTAACTGCTAAATGCACCAAATCAAATGAGGCCATTTACAGGAGCCAGGCATGGCCTTGTTAGTGGGAACAGATTCTATCACCATCTTCATTTCAGAGGAAACCGAGGTATGACAGAGAAATTGCATGATTTTCCCAAGGATATGTTCTGATGGCTAATGGATAGATTGTGATCCAGGATCCATGTTTCTAGGAAAGACTGGCTGTTAGCAGAAGCACACACAGCCATCCAGGGGCTCTGTCTTTCAACTGCGACCACAAAGCTCCGGAGTCACCTCTGGGAAACCCAAGCTGCATGGACCTAGGCTACCCAGCAGTCCCAATAAGATGAGCCCATACTGGCTCCTGTATTCTTTCTAACCAGTTCCACCCGACCCTCAACTCTGATATCCAACTCTCAAACCTGGCCAAGGGGGCCACGGGCTATTCTACCCTGCTCTGCTGCCTCCCTGCATGGCCCATGTGGCTCCTTTGTCTTCTAACTGCTGCCCCTTTGAAGGCGACCCTACCTTGAAGTGCCCCACCCAGGCTCCACAGACCTTCTACTTTTGTGGCCCTCACTGCATTGAACTGCAATTACTCTGAAACTCTCCAGGGATCATATCTTATTCATCACTGTGTCTCCAAGGCACAGAGCAGGGCCGGGCGCAGAGCATGTACCACTGTGCGTAAGTGATGCAGCTACAAGAGCAGGCTCTGGAGCTGGTAAAGGAGTTGCCAGGCCTGGCCCTTCAGGTACCTGTAAGGCTCCCAGGTGAGCAATGGGAAGACCAGAAGCTAAACCCAAGACCCAGCACAAGTCAGAGTGGGAAGGACCTTCAGAGAGCCTCTAGTTCAATCTGCCCATCCCACAGAAGGGAAATAGGTCCAAAGAAAAAAAGCAGTCTGGCCAAAGTCAACAGAGGTCTGTGGCAGAACCAGGACGTATCCCCAAGGCTCTGGCAGGTGTCCCTTCTGGCACACTGGCCCATGCCCCAGATTGGCAGAGGCATCCCCAGGAAGGCATGGGTCTCATCAGGGGCCCAAGGCAGATGGCAGGCGGCAGGCACATGCACCTTGTTCTTGGCCCATCCTGTTCCCCTCTCCAGCCCCCAAACTGGGGAGGACAAGGAGGAGTGGGAACAGGAGGAGGAGACAAGGGGGTACCTCGGTCTCCAGCTGGCGTGGATCCGAAAGAAACTCCGTTTATTACTAAACATCTGGCTGGAAAGTTGAGAACAAGACACGAACAGAGGTTAGTGACAAAAAGGCAGGTAAGGAGAGCAAAGGGAGCTGCCAGGATGGGATGGAGCTGGTCTCTTGTGGCTGGTGGGAGAGAAGGAGCCCATACACAAGTCACCCCCCAGCCTCATCCTCAAGACAGTGGTTCTCAAGCTCTGCATCAGGACCTCCTGGGAACATGATGCACGTGCAGAATCCTGGGCCTCTTCTCCAGAGTTTGACTCTTCAGGCAAATGACCAGGAATATGCATCTGGAATATGCACATGCTCCACGGGATGCCGATGCAGTGGTCAGGAGATCACGCTTCAAGAAACTCACTGAAGAACCCAGAGAGGAGAGGTGCTGGTTCTGGGGATGCCACTCCCCCAGAAAGCCGTGCTCTTTGGAGTTCTACTTCCTAGTAGGGCTCAACATGCTCAGCTTGGATCTATCTCCAAGCACTACTGAGAATGTAGCCAACCAGGTTTGCGCATGTCTGTGTGTATTTGGATATCCTGGCTGAAATACCTACCCCATAAGACCCAGACTGCCAAGATTAAGGATATGGCCAGTGGCCTGAACCTGGTGACTGATTCAGAAGGCACAGCTCAGCTTCTTGGAGTCCTTGGGAAGAGGGACACTCCATCACCATCGTGATGGACCCCAGACACACAGACACTCCAGGGCAAATGGACATAAGCAGGGAGTTAGTGATGGCAAAGCCCTCAGCTGTCATCTGTTCCGGGGAAGCTCAGGGGCCCAGAAAAGTCAAGAGCCAGTGCCTTCCCATTTAGTCAGAGTCAGATGAGAGCGAACTGGAGAGCCAGGCTCAGGTCCTGGGCAGTTTTCTGCAATGTGAAAACTTGTCAGCTCCTGCCTATAAACAGTGATGCGGTTGGAATGGGATAGCAAGGAGGACTTCTAGGCAGTGATGGGGAGGCTGCTCCACGGGTTCCTCCAGGAAGCTCCTAGCCTCCCGTATCTCCACTCCAGGTCTGCAGAGGCTCCCTTCACTATCGACTCCTTGCTCAGGCCTTCACCCCAAAGTAACCTCACTTAGAACAGGGAAGGGACACTGTTCCCCACAACCTCTATACTAAAAGAGTTCTGTAACTCCATTCCCAGAACCTCTTCAGCCCACAGATTCAGAGAACCCAGAGGCCCTCATCCTCATTGATTTTATGCCAGGAAGAGAGTATCTTGATTTTCTCAAGGACACACAGAATCAGGTGGCAGAGGTGGATTCCACCGCACCTCCTGTGGATTACTAGGGGGCTCACCTCCTCCCTGATTCCTTGTTTTGGGCCTGGAGGTTAGAAATACTCCTGAGGCTCAAGGCCCAGACCTTACACCTGGCTGGCTGAGGGATGATGTGTGAAGATGGGGTAAAACAAAGACATGGGTAAAGGACAAAGAAAGGACAAGGGGGGTGAACCCTTGACCTCAAAACTACACCTCTGTAGAAGCAGCTGCTGTTCCCCATCCTGTAAACAGATGGGCTTCCTCTATCCAAATAGGATTTTCTATGCTAATAAACATTTACTGGGGGCAACATCGTCCTTTCTTGGTTCTCCTTTCAAGATGCAAAAACTCCAGGAGAGACAGGTCAAGCAGAAAGAGATGGTTAGGGCAGATGGTCAAAGGGGAAGAAAAGAGACTCCCCAGAACCCTGTCCAGGTAGTTAGCAAGGCTATGAACAAGGATTGCATGAGACAAAAGTGTGAGTGGTAGGCCCGGATTAGTGGTCCCACAGGAGTCCTAAGTCACAGAGCTGTCTTTCAGCTGGCATCTGGTTCCCGAGTGGTGAGTGCAGTGTCAGGCCCCTCCCAGAGCACCATGCCAGGGAAGGGGGTTCCCTGCCCTTATACCCAGATGATGCCCACGATTACCTGAGCCGTAAGCACCTGTGGCCAGTGGCCTCCTCCTCTCTCCAGCTTCCCGGGAGGGATGGGAGGATGCAGGGATGGAGGAGTGAGGGGGACGTAGGAACAGAGAAAGAAAGAGGACAATGGCATGAATGGAGGAGGTGACAGGAAAGGATGAGGAGGACATCTCTCCCGCTCAGACCCTCAGAGTCCCAGGTGACATAAAGGTGAGTCCAGCCTGGTTTCTCCAGGGAAGATGTACCTGTCTGGACATCCAGTGATAACCACCCAGGCCTTGTGACAAGGCGTGGGAATCCCCCAAACAGGCCCGGACACCCACGCAGTGGCTGGAGGCAAGTCTGAGAGAGGATGAGACACAGAACGGAAGAAGAGAAGAACAAGAGGAGGTGGCGGCCCCAGGGGGCCCCTACCTTTCCCCAGGGCAGAAGGAGGCGCTGCCCGGCCGATGGCAGGTGGCAACGGGCGGGTAGCGGGAGGGCGCTCCGTCGGGTACTGGCGCCCGCCGCACCTCCAGGGGCCGTAGGCCCCCATTGCGGGCCCGTTGCACGTGCTCAAACAAGAGAGCCAGCTCTCTGCAGGAGAGGGCGCCGTCAGCTGCATGAAGGGCTGGGGCACCACTCCCTCACCCAGTGGACACTGAGCTCCTAAGCTCAGACCTTTCCACATCCTGCCTCTCTGGGGATGCTCACAAACACCCCAGGCCAGAGCAAATGGGGTGGAGGGCAGTGGATGGGAAAGTGGTTCTTTTCCCCACTTTCTTCACTCAGTTCCTGGGAAATCCTTAAGGATGGCAAATACAGTTGTACAACTCAAGAGCACCCATACTGGGTAGGAAGAGTGAGCTGAGAACCAGCTGACTGTTCATCAAGCCACTGCTGGGACATGGAGCTGTGCCTAGCAGAAGGTCGGTAGCAGCCCTAATATCCTTAGCCTCCCACTCTGTATTTTAAAGGGGACGGAGGCTGAGGTCAGAGACTGTAGAGTGACTGGCCCAATTTTCCTCTCCTGTGGGGTTCACTCCTGCCACTGGGTTCCTAGAGCCAGGATCTGAGGCTATAGCTTCTCCCTGACTTCCTACGCCACTTCTTATTGGCATGGCTCTCCTCTGCTGCCTGCTTTTCCATCGTAGGGATTAGAACACTGAGGTCCAAAGAGCAGAAGGTCCAGGACACCCAGATCAGGCTCTAGCTTCCCACCAGGGGCACAGGACACCCTCCCCCATATCAACCACTCTCAGTTTGCCCTGCCCCCACTCCACTGCCTGGCCTGGAGCTTGGAAAAGCTGGTTTCCTCCCATCCAGGAGCTCTGCCTATCTCTGACATGGGAGCTTAGCCCTGCCAGGTGGGGAGGTAATGCCAGGAGCCCCCTTCCCGCCCCTCACCTGCTCCCTCCCACTCTTCCCCTGGGAAGTCCTCGGCTGGGAAGGAGCAGGAGGGGCTAGGTGTGGGGAGCGGGCTCCACAGCTGCTCTTGGAGAACTAATGAGGCAGAAAAGGCGCACAGAAGAGCTGAGCACAGCAGCCTGGCACAGCAGCACTCTGTGCTGCCTGCCCGTGGGACGGAGCCGGCCCTGTGGTCTTCACTCCTGCCCCAGGGCTTGGCCAGGAATCTGGCCACATGCACCATGGTGACGCTATTAATAACCTCCTTACAGAGCAGCCCCGTGCAGCCTTAGCCCAGGCCTGGGCCAGTGGGGCAAACCCAGTTCTGGGTACTGAAACTACAGACTGGCACAGGAACACGGGCACATTGTCACAGATGGGGCAGCCCTGGCACACTTGTTCCTGCCATTCCATACTCTCTGAACAGCTGCACTACACCAGGCTGCTAAGGGCTAATGCTCTGCCTGCTTCAAATCCAAGTAGGAGCCGAGCTGGTTGTGCCTCTGGGTGAGCATGTACACCATCAACACTCCCAGGAGTCAGGGCTCAGCTATGGGGCAGAGCTGCACCAATGTCTCATGTCCAGGGTCCACTTCTTCCCCAGGCACTACAGAGTGGAGAGAGGACCCTCCAGGCTCTGAGTTATGTAGGACCTCAGAGCCAGCCCAGGGTGGTCCCTTGGGAGTCGTCACCCCCTTCCCACCCTCCAGGGCTGAACTCCATACACATGCTCAAGTGGCATCACCGTCAGCCTCCCACCCACCCCCAGCAGGACCTACCTGAAGGATGGGAGGATACTGTCATAGTAGTACCAGGTGGCCGTCAGGTAGGCCCGGCTCGTATCAGTGGAATACAGGCGCCACGCAGCCTGCAGGTACGGGGAATGTGAGGAAGTAGGACCCCAGTGAGTCTTCCTGACCCCCCACTAGCCCTCTGTCCCTGAAGGAACCTATTCCTGGCCAGCTAAGAGCTATGCAGAGGCACAGCCCAGTTACAACTCCATAGCCCCCAGCAGGGCCAGTCAAGGTCTAGAGAGAAGTGACTTCACAAGGGTGACTCACATCCCACCAGAGCTAGTGCACTTGTGGCACAGGGCTCAGAGCCGGGGTTTTCTCATCAAACAAACATGAGTTATAAACCCAGTTCTGCCCTTTGTGAGTAAGGCTTCAGAATCTCAGTTTTCTCACATGTAGAATGGATTGGACACCATTCACCTAACAGGGCATTGTGAGTATTAAATGGACAGATGTCTATCCCATGCCAAGCCAGATGCCTGATGCACAGTGGGCACTTAATGCCAGGCTCCCTCGCTGAGTACTTCTGGCGGCTCCCTTATCATATCTGACAAGCATCAGCCCATTACGGTTGGGTAAGGTCTTCCTCCCCTGCACCGTAGGCTGGGTCTTGGTCACCACCGTATCCTCAGTGCCAGGTAGTGTCTGGCACACATGGATGTCCTACAGATGTTTGGGAAGTGGATGCTGACTGAATCATTCTCCAGCTGTAGTGGTAGCATATACCTGTGAGCCCAGCACTTTGGGAGGCTGAGGCAGGACGACTTCAAATTTGAGCCTACTGTGGGTAACTTGAGACTTAGTGAGAGAGACCCTGTCTCAAAATAAGAAAATTTAAAAAAGAGCTGGGGATAGAGTCTAGTGTGCAGGCCCTGGACCATTAAAAAAAAAGGCACTCCAGTCTACTGTTCCCAGTCGCCTGTCACTCCACATGGGATACTAAGGACTGAGCAACCCCCACCAACTCCTCAGTATCCATGGATTTACAAGGCCTTCACTGCATCAGGAAGAATGAAGGTCAGATGAAGGAAGGACTATCCTCCTCCCCCCAGATAAGGAGAAGAGCCAGGGAGGGACTGAAGGTGGCGCAATCAGCCAGGCCATGGAGACACAGAAGCTGTTAGGCAGGACAAAGGAGAACTGGGCCTGGATGCCCCCTTCTTTGGGTACCTCTTGTTCCTAAGGGGCTGCCACCACTGACCTCACTAGCTAGGCACCTTCCTAAGACAGAAATATTTTTACTTCCTGCTTGCCTAGGTCCCTGGCATGGGCTGGAGAACAGCTGCCAGAGCTGTCGCATTAATTATGGGTACCATAATACCAGCTGTCTCCTGGCATGGATGGTGCCAGCTGCCTGCCCCTACAGTGCCCCTCAGAAGGCCAGCTCCCAGTGGGACGGTGGCCACTGTGCCCAAGAAACACTAAGAAGAAAAGTCTGGGCTGGCAGCCGGGACAGCAGGATGGGGGTGGGAGGTTGTTCTACCCTGGGGAGAAGAGATAAGGAGTGACTGAGTCAGACTTGAGCTAGTGGGTCAGAACGCAATACATGGGGATCAGCAGAAGTGGTGGTGCTAGTATTTCCCATCCTATTTCCTGCAGTCTCCTGCACGTATCTTGGGCTGGACGGAAGCCAAGACCTATTCACAGGGTCACAGAAAATCAGAGCCCTGGCCTCCCACAGCCACTCAGATCACTCATCACACTGAGGGAAACTGAGACCACAAGCTCTTGGCATTCCATCCACTCCTCTGGCTGCTCTTTCTCTATCTCTTGGCTGGCTCCTTCCTCACATGGCCAGTAAATGTTAGTGTCCCTAAACACCCAGTCCTAAACCATCTTCTCTTTATTTGTGTGATGCTTGGGGAATTAATGACTGAATGAAGATGCCTGAATGGAGCAGACTGATTGATGGTTGCACAGCTGAGGGGCCTCACAGCAGGATCTCCAAGGCCTGAAGTCTCCTGTGCAGGCTCCACCCCATCCTAGGCCATGTTCCTGGGGCACAGCTGGCAAGGAGATGGCTCTGGTGAGCCCCAAACCAGACATGTGATAAAGGGAAAAGATTCTGAAATCTCAGTCAGCAACTCAGTTCTGTGATTTGGCACGTGAACCCAGAAAGTCACGTCCCTAACTAAACTTCAAAGTGCATAGCAGTTGCAAGGCTGGTGCACAGGGGTGAGTATGCAGAGCTGGGACACGGGTCAGTTCACCAGGTCTGTTACATCACCCTGTGTTAAGGGCCTCCAGGGCATTGTATACCTGGATGAGGTTGGCTGCCGGCATCCTCCGCTTCTCAAAGTGCTTCTGCCGGTGCTGCTCCTGGACCTTCAGGGCAAAGCCAGAGCCGAGGATGCCCTAGGGGGATAGGGCATGATTGGGGCAACTAAGGAAGTGGGGGCAGAGCGAGTTGCAAGCATGTCCCTGTTCCTGCACATCTTAGGTGCCCCAGGCTATGCAGGAAAATATGCAATGGGAGCTGAGCAAGTCTTGCCCCTGGCCTCCCCCACCAACCCAGCAGAGGGGAACTTACAGCAGGCAGGGCAAAAAAGGAGATGCCCAGTAAGGCGAAGCCGGCGGCCAAGACCCTGCCCAGCCATGTGTGTGGTGTCTTGTCCCCATAGCCAATGGTCGTCAACGTAATCTGGGGATACAAATGAGTTACCCGCAGGACTGGCCACGGGGGGCCACCAACTAGAACTTGGGGCACAGGCAGGTGGAAAACTGATCACAGGGAAAACTCCCTCAGCAACAGTGGTTGCCCATAGGGGTTGGTCACAAGATCTTGTCATGAAGGCTCTAGGGGCATAGCTGATTCTCCTCAGTGCTGGTCAGGAGAAAGGGCTTGAGAGAGGGGCTAAAAGGGGGCACAAGCTGGCCCACCAGAGCAAGTTGGAAGACCAGGCAGGGGCTGGTCACAAGGAGTCCCAACCCTAGTGAAAGAGGACAGGGACAGGCTGACTCTTCCAGGAGAGTCCCATTAAGAAGGGCAGCCCTGCAGAAACCTTCCACGTACCGTCCCCCACCACAGTGAGTCGGCATAGGAGGAGAAGTCAGAGTTGGCATCCTTCTCCGCCAGGTAGACAAGGAAGGAGGCAAAGATGAGCACCAGGAACCCAATGTACCAAGCGGTGATCAGCTCCTGGAGGTGGGGAGAGACAGGTGAAGGGGTGTGAGGAGCAGTGCCTCCTAGGCCATGTGCTCAGAGATCACATACTCCCCTCCCCAATACCCAGCAGTGACCTGCTTGCCTTTTCTGGAATCACCAGGCCGCAGGACCTGCTCTTGACCTGGTGCATGAGGTCTCCTCCACCACCAGGCCTACTTTGCTTCCCATGGGACCCAGTTTCAGGATTCGGCGGACGCCCTACATCTAGTACCGGTCCACGCCACACCCAAGCTCCCACCCAGCCATGCGCAATGTGTCCCCACACACAGAAGGTCAGGGTAAAACACCAAGCCCACCAGCCTCGGCCAGGATCCAGACAGCCGGGCCCCGTCTCCGTCCTGGGTTCCGCCCCAGCACCCCCGCAGTCCGCTCCACCCCGCAAGTCCCTCCCCCTGCTTCCCTGCCGCCCCCACCTTGCTGTGCGCGTAGACTACCGAGCCCAGCAGTTTCCAGGTGCCACCTCGGCGGTCCATGCGCACCATGCGCAGGATCTGCAGGAAGCGCATGCTGCGCAACGCCGACGTAGCAAAAATGTTGCCCTGTGTGCCTGCGGCTATAACGGCCACCGAGGCCACGAACACGATGAAGTCTGCAGGGCAAGAGTGGCTAGTTCACAAGCCCATCCCGCCCCAGAACCCAAGGTCCAGGTGCCTGGGGCCATGGGGTGCGGGGGACAAGGGTTTGGGAGGTTCTCCCAGTCTGCATCACTAGTCAGAGTCAGTTCAGGGTCTGGGATGAGGTCAACCTGGGGCATCGGGTCGGGAGGCAGCCTTTTACCGATGACACAGAAGGGTTTTCTGGCGAAGCGTAGGCGGCCCTGCCATCCTCGATAGCGGCAGCAGCAACCAGCAGACCAGACACGGATGATGTATTCCAGGCCAAAGACCACGATCATCACAAATTCCTGTGAGACCAAGGACCGGAGTTCTGATCCCAACCCCGTGGGACCAGGCCTCAGGTCAAACACAATACTGCCAGAGTCCCTGGTTAGGCATGTTGGCACCTCTGTAGATCCCTCTCCTGAAAGTTCTTACACCTGAAAGAACTTAGGAGGGAGGTGACCCTTTGACATCCTCTAAGGAGACTAAAGGAGAGACGTCAGGCATGGTGGCACAGGCCTATGATCTCAGGATGGGGAGGCTGAGGCAGGAGGATGGCCGCAAATTTGAGCCAGTTTGGTCTACATAGTGAGTTCAAGGCCAGCCTAAATTCCTGAGACAAAAAGAAAAAAATTCCTATCTCAAAAAGAAAAAAAAAACACAAAATCAGTCTGCTCTCCACTTCTTGCCCCCTTACACTGCCTGGATTTTTCTGCTCATCAGCTTCTCCATCTACCAGCCACCCCAGATTCAGAAGCCAGAGTGACCAGAAAGGGAGGCTGCCCATCAGCTGTCTATCTGCAGGGGCTGCTGTTTTGTTTAGGATTTAGCAGTTTTGACCTGAGAAAGGGTGGAACCTACCTACCCTATCTCTTCTGGATCCATCAAGATCTCACAGAAAGTCCCCCTTACACCAGCAATGAAGTGCAGGATGAGGTAGAAAGAGATAGCCACCAGTTCAGGAACACCACAGCACAACAATCTCCCCACTTTTTTTCTACAGTGTTGAGATTAGAACCCAGGACCTCATCACTGAGCTTTTTTTTTTTTTTAATGTTGAGTCAACACCTCAGTATGTCACTACATTGCTCAGGTTGGACCTGAATTTGAAATACGAAATTCTGCCTCAGCTTCCCAGAGTGTTGGCATGTACCACCGACCGCCACCAGCAATCTGCTTCTGATCCAAAGCTGAAGAAGCTTCACTCAAACCCACCCTCAGCCAAAAGGTGCCAGCTCACAGCAGTGCCTGGGACTGGGCCTCCCAGCACTCACCAAGATGAGGAGACACTCATTGGCAAATTCCTGGTGTTCCTGGATAGTGGACAGCACGGACAGCACCAGGCAGCTGAAGACCAGCAAAAATCTGCAATTGTAGCATGAAGGAGAGGGTTAGATGACCCAGGGAACAGGACAGCAAAGAAGCCCTTGGCAGAGTCCAGGGATGAGGGAAGTATTATCTGGGGAGAATTCTTTGCAAAGCAGAATTTGAATCTGAGCTCCACAGAGCCATGGCTCAGTGCTGGACCCCACAGGCAGCAGGCCCCAGCTCCTGGCTGCTGAGCTCTCAGTTACTCCACAGCCTTTTCAGGGACACCTCTGTACAGCTGCAGCCCAGAGAGGTGGTTGCTAAACTGTGAGTGGCAGTTCGTCGGGCTGCCAGTCGGACTAACGGGCTCACTATTCCTCAGGGCTCAGCCTCCTGTGAGTGGTTATTATCTCTAGTTTGGTTTTTGTTTTTTGGTACTGAGAATGATACTCAGGACTTTGCGATTACCAAGCAGGTACTGAGCCACTGAGCTACATTTCCAGGTCCCTGGTTTGGTTTTAAGGCTGCCTTGAGAGGTCAGTGGCCGAGTAGGACCATCACCCTGTGCACTCCAAGGGGGAAGGGGCATGGTCACACCTGCAGAAGTGGGATAATGGTGCCTTCAGGGGCTTTCTGGGATTCAATAACAAGACCGGTACCAAAGGACAAGTGAAGGGGTCAGGGAGATGGCTCAGCTGAATAAGCACTTGCCTGGCAAGTGCAAGGGCCTGAGTTCAATTCCTGGTTCTGAAAAAAAAGAAAAGAAAAGAAAAGTGATTTATGGAGCAGAGTACAGAGCAAGGAGAACCAGGCAATGAGGGGTTGGGTGCTTAAGAACAGAACTCCCTTGAGTGGTGAGAAGCTACCATGCAGCCCTAAAAAGGTCTTTTTTTTCTTTATGCTGGCTCAGCCTACCCTGAGGGCGGGGCTGGCACCTTATGTGGTGCCTGGAATCAAACTGCAGTCCTCTAGCCTACCTAAGCTTGCCTAAGCAGGAGCTTTAGATCACTGAGCTATCTCGCTGGCCCAAAAGGTCATTTTGAAATGGGAGAAACTCTAGAGCTTAGCTCATCTGACACCCCGTCCTCAGTGGCACACCAGAAGAAACTGATGTCAAATTAAAGAAAGGGTTGAGCTGGGTGTGGTGGCACAGGCCTGTAATCCCAGCACTTGGGAGGCTGAGTCAGGAGGATTGTTGTGAGTTCGAGACCAGCCTGAGCTACAAAGTGAACTTAAGGCCAGCCTGAACTGCACAGTGAGACCCTGTCTCAAAAAGACAAAAAAAAAAAAAAAAAAGAAAAAGAAAAAAAAAAGGGTTCACTCAAGGTCACTCAAATATCTCTGGGATGGAGGTAAGACTCATGCAAGGGTCCCAGTGACCCAGGGGAAGGGAGATGGGGAGGCCTGCGAACAGGTACAGGTGTGAGGGAACAAGATGAGAGGGCCTGCATTGCACAGGGGTGGGAGGCCAGACTCCAGGGTGTGCTCCTCTGGCATGAGGCGAACTGAATGTGCAGGAGCACTGAAGAGACCTACAGGGAACAAACAGCTCTGGAAATCACTTGTGGACTGATCTGGCCTTCTCCACCTCCCTGCCTCTGTACCACTAAGCAGCTCGCTACACGAGCCATGTGCACCCTTTACCCCTTCAGAGCCCTGCAGAACCTCTGTGTCCCCAACCCCTCTCAGGGGTTGGGCCTCCTGTATGTGGCCCAAGTCAGTTTTTCCATGGCCTTATTTGAGTTCGGGTTTCATATGGCAAGAACATGGGGTTGAGGTCAAAAAGACCTAGCTTGGAGATGAGGTCTTGTGTGTGCATCCCTAGGAGAGTCACCTGCTTTCTCTGAACCAGTCTCTTTATTTGTAAGACAGGACTCCGGGAGCATGGCTCTGCCCTGGCCCCACTCACAGCTTCTGAGAGGACAAGACCTGGGGCTGCACCCAGGTTGAGGAGACAAGTGTAGATATGGGCAAAGGGCTGTGGATGAACAAGCGAGGAGACTTCCTTTGACAGTTCGAGCCAAGCATGGAGTCAGCAAAGCCACAGTACATGGCACAGCAGCTATAGTAATGGCAGCCACCAGGCCACCTGGGTCGGAAGCTAGAGACAGTTCTGGGTCTGCTCAGGAAAGGCTCCCCCTAAGGCATCTCACCCAGCGCCCTCCTCCAGGAAAGAGGCTTTCTTGGGCCTTCATCTGGCCCTTGGCCCCCTTCTCCGGGGTCCTTAGGCCTCAGGTGGCATTGGCAGCAAGGGGGCTTCCTACTGGGCATTTTAAAATTTCTTTTTCCTTAACTCTTTTTTTTTTTTTTTTTGCCATAGCAATAGCTGCTGATCTATAAACTGTCTGCTTCACAACAGGCTAAGTGAAAAAAGCAGACCATAATGCTTCAAAGACAATGTCATCTCAGCGTTTAAATCTAAGTATCGAAGGTTGAAAAATTACGTAATTTTCTTTTTCGTTTGTATTTTCTAACCTTTTTTAGAATGAATTCAGGTTTCTTGGATAATAAATAACATGAATTGTAAATATAGTTCCTTAAAAATGTAAACAGGAAAAAAAATTACTCTTAATCCTGCCTTCATCCCTTACTACAAGAGCCTTTGTCCTCAGAAATGTGAATGCAGAGCAGCTTCTCTCAGGTGCTTCTCTCAGCTCACCTGTCACCTGCCTACTTCACAAAGCTTCCTAGGTACCTATCACTCTCACACCAAATAAGTTCAAATACAAATGCTAGATGTGCCCTCAGATCTTCCTCCCCTTCACCACATCTAAGTTATCCTAGACTCTTCTTCTTTGTGACCCTCTAAATCCTGCTCCAAAGAAAAATCTGTCAAGAGCCAGCAAGATAGCTCAGTGGACTAAGTGCCTGCTTAGGCGAGCACAGGGACCAGGGTTTGATCCTCTGCACCACATGCCGCACTGGCCCTGCCCTGGGCGTGCTTAGCCAGCCACTGAGTCTGGGCATGGTGGCGCATGCCTGTAATCCCAGCTCTGGGGAGGCTGAAAACAGGAGGATCACAGATCATTATGAGACTGGGCTGCGTAGTGAGACCCTGTACCAAATACATTAAAAAAAAAAAAAAAAAGGAAGGAAGGAAGGAAGGAAAAATATCTTGTTAGCTTTACCTTTCAAACATATCCCTGGACAGTTCTCACCATCCTGACAAGTGAGTTCCCTGCTTCCAATCTCATGTTTACAGAACCACCCTCTTCAAAGTAGCCAGAATGAACTTCCTAAGACAGAGCGGACATTGTCAGTCTCCTTGAAACTCTCCTCTGACTTCCCATCACACTTAGCAAATGAAGGTCACATTCTTCACGTCCAGCAAGGCCTGCAAAGCCTGGCCCCCAGCCCACCTCTTGAATTTGATCCTCCCCACCCTCCCCCCTCACTTACTACACTTCCACCCTCTGGCTTCCTCGTCATTTTTGGAACACACTCAAACTATTTCTATCTCTAGGCTCTTGCTTTGCTTTGCTGTTTATTCTGCCAGTTGCTCCCTTACTCCCTTGATCCAGGTCTCTGCTCAAAGAGCACTGCCCTTGGAGAGGCTTTCTGGAGCCATCTTGCTCCAAAATAACGGCCTTACCCCTTAGCGATCTCCTTTTGCCCTGCTTGCATACTAGACACATTGGTTTCATATCACTGTTGAAAGACTGAGAAAACAAATAGCAAGAATCTACATTAAGTGAATCAAACACCATGTCACAGAACCAAAACACCCGGCTGTACCCACTGGGGATGCTCCCAAAGCTCCAAGCTCATCTGTCCACCCCTACTAGTCAGGCTCCCCAGCAGCTTTCCAAAGAAGGCTCCCAACCTTTGGATCCCCTTTCCAGATGCTGCTTTCAAAGTCCGTCAATTTGGCTAGGAGCAGCGGTGCACACCTATAATCCCAGCTACTTGGGAGGCTGAAGCTGAAGGACTGAAAATTCTAAGCCAGCCAAGGCAACTTAGTGAGACACACTAAGTAAATAAATAAAATTTAAAAAATGTTTTAAAGGCTGGGGATATAGTTCCATGGTTGAATATCCCTGTTGCTCAGTATAAGCACAGGAAAAAAAAATAAAGAAAAAAATAAACAAAGGAAAAACCCAACAAACTTTACCTTAATCTATAGGCTGGGAAGTTCTTTACTCCTAAATGCTCAATGCCTTTTCTGGGATGCACTTGGTCTGATAGAAAATGTCTTATGTTCTAGGCACCTGACTATCCCCATCCTCCAGGTAAGGAGATAGGACTCAGGGCCAACAGACTTCCTCAGGGTCCCACAGTGACAGCAGCACAGTTAGGGCTATGAGTCCAGCACCAGCTGGCCCTCCAACTGCCTCGGCCTTGGTCCTCATACAGATGACCACTCTCAGGGCAGCAAAATGTCTAAAGCTTAAGGATGGAAGAGATAGGCAGAAGCATGAAGGGATAGGCCATGAAACCATGGTTTCATGTATTGGCTTGGCGGTCCCCTGAGCTGCCAATACATGGTTTCATCACACAAAACATAGGGACTGCCCAAGAACTGTCTCTGGTCCCCTGGAACCTCAGTCTCTCCATCTGTACTCGCTCGTGTAGATGGCACATACACAGGAGCTTCCCAGCCTCAGTCCTCTGCAATCTTTCCAGTAGAGACAGACCAGAGGTTGTTTTTTGAAACATCTTTGTCCATCATGTCTGGCTGCAGCCAGAAACTATGCTCTGCCTCGGCCAACCAAAAGGCAGAGCTGGGACAGAAGAATTTGAAGAGAAGGAATGGCCCTCTTCTTTGTTTCAGGACCATCAGTCAGGGGCAGTGTGGACCACTGACTAGAGCAGTGAGACTGATCAGAAAACCTAGGCAAGCCGGGCGTGGTGGCACATGCTGTAATCCCAGCACTCGGGAGGCTGAGGCAGGAGGATTGTTGTGAGTTTGAGACCAACCTGAGCTACAAAGTGAGCTTAAGGCCAGCCTGAACTCAAAAAGACAAAAAAAAAAAAAAAACAAAGAAAGAAAGAGAAAAGAAAACCTAGGCAAGAAGGTTCCACAACTCAACTGAGAGGTGGTGGTGTCCTAGACCAGGGTGGTAGTAACAGAGAAAGAGAGAATTGAATGGACTGAAGAAAGACATAGGAAACAGGGCTTGGTGATTAGCTGCAAATGTGGGCCATGAGGGAAAGGATGGCTAGGACAATGAAGGGATGAAGGTGCTACAAGTAAACACTTGGGAGACAGGAGAGGTGCAGGTGTAGAAGGAGTTCCACTGTGGCATACTGACTGGGAACAGACACTGGACAAAATACACTGGGGAAACATCGGGGTAGAGGTGGTAACTGAGGTCATGGGAAGATCTAGGACAGTCCAGCCAGCGTATGGCGAATTTAGATGAGGACCCAGTGGAACTCTGGCATCACAGAGAGAGGAAAGGCCCTCCATCCAGACAGCCTGGCATGGCCAGAGATGGCAGGAACCGGAAGAGGGAAGAGTCAGGCAAGTCATGTGAAGCAAGTGTTGCAAGGAGGAAGTGGACAGCAGTGCCAAGTGCTACCAAGAGGTCAAGGGAGATAGGCCTGAAAAATGGCTGCTGGAGTTGGTGACACGTTAGTTACTAAGTACCTTGGCTAAAGCAGCCTCAGAAGAAGAGGTGGACTGGGGCAAGTCCAGATGGAGAGAGACAGTGAGGAAGTGGAGACAGTGAAGGAGCTAGGACTATTTAAAGACATTGGATTGCAAAGAGGCAGAGGTAGCTAGGCAAGGAGGGGGAAGAGCAGGAGAGATGAGAAACTGAGGAGACAGTGATGGGTAGGATCCCTGGAGAAGATGAGAGGCTGGGATCCAGGGCAGGTGAGCTGCTGCTGGGCAGGAAGACCTTTGAAGCTTCCCCCTAACGGTCTGGGTCAGGGAGAGAGGGGTTAGAGGATGGGGGGTGGGCTCCAGTGCTTGTGTCCATGGAGCTCCGAGAAGAGGAGGGAAAGCCCCTTCTCCGGGGTGGTGCAGGCTGGGGTGGCAGGTCTGAAAAAGTAGAAGGCAGAGAGGGAGCTGACCATGCACAGGAAAGGGCTCCCATAAGAACAGGGCCATTATCCCCAGCAGCAGGAGAGGCATTAAGTCCTGGAATATGCTGGGTACTAAACACGAGCATTTGGGGATTTTGCTCAACTTTCATTTTTAAGACTTGATTACCCGGGGATTAGGCCATTTGTGCGGGATGAGGGGACACTAGCCCCCACCAAGGCCAGTCTGCACAACAGGCCCTCCCCAACCCCTCTCCCAAAGTCCCTTCACCCAGATGGAGTCTTTAAAGTGTATGGGTCCTGCCTAGCCACCAGCCTTCCTTGTTCCCCAGACAAGGAGCCCAAAGGCTGGGTTCTGTCTTATCTCAGCTAGAGGAATTCTGGGGCCAGTCTGTCCCCATTTAGCCGGTGCTCCTACCTGGGGGTCAGAGGCCAAGATCCCTATCAGCCACCTGCCTGAAGAGACTTCTTGAACCCTAAATCAGAGCTGACACTGAAGAAAGGGCTTCAGTCAGCTTTAACAGGCTCTTCCTCAGAGTGGGGTACAGAGTGGCCTGGAGGGCCCCACAGTCCGCTAGAGGGCGTGGCCCTGACTTTCTCTTGCAGGGGATAAGGGGAGGGGCAGCAAGCAGGCCTCAGCATGAGGCCCTTTCCAAGAATCCTCAGGAGCTGGGAGAAGTTTCCCTTGATCCAGCGATTCTAAATATGGCAAAGGGAGCAAGAGCACGTGATCCAGGGCCCACGCTGGGGCTGGTGCTGCGCACTGCTGCTTCTTAGGCCCCTGGTTGGGGCTCAGCGTGGGATGAGGCCTTCACGGAGCCTCCGTCTCTCTGTCCACCACACAAATGTGGGAGACAAGTCAGTGATAGCTAAGGTCCTGTCAGCTTCATGACTGCCTAACAGTGGGGAAGGAAGGAGAGCGCTCCCTTGCAGACGTCCCCAGGGGACAGCAGCCTCCAGCACATAGTGCAAACTATGAAAAAAAAAAATACCCCTTTTGGAGAAGCAATTAGTAAAACACATTCCCATCAGTCTGAAGAATTACAAAAACTTGATCCTCTGGCTGGCCCTATAGAAACAGCCATCCCCTGCTAGGAGCTGACATATCCTGAGGATATGGATTTTGGTGCCTCCAGAGCCTCTAGCTGAGTTCCTATGCAGGGAACAAACAGCGACACTGCCTGGCAGCCCTGTGAGGGCTCCATGCCCCTGTCCTCGTGCCACTGATTCATACAGGGCCAAAGACTGACCCAACCAGGGTCCACCGACAGGGTGGATGAGTCAATCAGGTTCTTTCCCTCAAGGGAAGCTGGCAGAAGCACAGAGCGCCGTGGCACTGAGACTTCACTGCCCCGTCTCCTCTCCCTTGCTCTAGTCCATGAATAATCGCAGGTGTACTTCCTGCCAGGGAGCCTACAACATTCTTCTCTTTCCGTATCACAGCTGTCCTCCAACTCCACATGCTGATTTTTCTTAAGCTACTAGTTCAAGTGGCCTCAGTTCCACAGGACACAGAAGATGATGTCTTCTATACAAGGCATTTAATGAGTACTCTAGTTTATCTCCTAAGAGTTCATATGTTGTAAGTGTGGCAATGTTAAAAGGTGGTGGGACCTAGAAGGTGGGGCCAAGGGAGAGGTGTTAGATCACTGGGGGTGTGACCTAGGATAAGATGAACTAGTTCTCCTCTGGCTCCAGCTGTTGGCTTCCTCTCTCATTGCACAATCTTTTCTTCTCATATTTTCACCCATGACTGTGATGTTATATACCCTGAGGCCTTTACCAGCCCTGAGTCAAGACTGGCACACCATGCCCTTGAGACTCCAGAATTATGAGCTAAATAAATCTTTCCTTTATAAAGTACCTAGCCATAGTTATTTTGTTATAGTAACAGAAAACACACTAATACAATGAGTAATAGCTTTAGCCTCTCCCACCTGGACCAGCCTCAAACCCTCTGATTCTGTTCTCTCCGCTTTCTCTGCCACACCAGCCAGACTATCTACTTAGCCAGGTGAGTGAGCTGAGTAAATGTCAACACAAGTCCATGTTAAACATCTGTTGAGGGATGGCCAAGGAATTCTGGCTTTCCAAACAGGGAGCCATGAGCTCACCCAAACAGATGACTATTAAAGTGAAGGGGAACTAAGAGCTGGAATTTAGGCAGCCAGAGTCTGAGAAACTTAACTTGGCAATGGAAACCTTTCTTTGGTTCCACTGAGCAGCTCCATGTGCTCCCTGGTAGCCCAGGTTTACACAGTGTGTTTGGCACAGATTTCACTTGAACAAAGAGCTGCATTTACTTTTATTTTTTTAGTATAAAATATACCAACTTGTGGGCTCAGGCCCAGGCCCCTTAGGATGTGTGCAAAGAAGCCCTATCCCTTAGTGCTTTACGCTTTACCCCCAGTTCTCCAGTCTGACATCTTGTACTCCATTAGCAGGCCCTGTCCTTCACCACAGCAGGCAAAGCTGTTTTTTCCTCCATTTTTTGTTTCACCTTTACATGCCTCTAACCAGGCTGGGTTAGGTGGGCCACTTACTACCTGCTCCCTTAATCCCATCCCCTTCTCTCTGCTCACCTTTATCACCCCTACAAGTGAAAAGCTCTGAGTAGCTGCCCCCAAAAGACCCAGAGTTCCAATCTTTCTCACCCTGCATGCCTTCTGCTGATCCAAATGGGTTCTGAGCAAGAGTCATGAAAGAGGACACTCGCCCAGTGACACCACCTTCTCCTAGCATGCCCTGCTGGCTTCTCCTGGCTCCACACCTCAGTCCTGAAGCAGAAGGCGTCATGAGGAAGCCATATACACCCCAGAGCAATGGTGTTCATCCATCTATCCAGGAACCATCTACTGAGCTCTCACTGTGGGTTAGGCACAAAGAGCTTGTTATATTCTTAGGGAAGTAGATGGATAATAAACAATTAAAGGCCAAAACTGTCAGATGATGATGAAGAGTAATTAAGCAAAAAAGGGAGACTAAGAAGTCTGATGTGATGGGAAAGTACTTTGTAGAGGGCAGTTAAAGGAGGCAGCTTTGAGAAAGCAACATTTGGGCGAGGGGGTGGGTTTTGTGCGCATCTGGAGAAGAGGGCCCTGAGCAGAGAGAAAAGACCAGAGCCAGAAGGGTGCTTGGTGTGCTGCTCCACACCACCAAGGTAGGAACAGCCCTGGAGAAATGAAGGGGGACAGCAGAAAGAGGCAAAGGCAGAGAGGCAGTGGGAGTAAAGCCAAACCTGGCTGCTGAGAATTCAGCCTTTACTTGGGCAAGATGAAGAGCTGTGAGTTACACATCCCTCATGTCTGCAAAAGATCCACAAGCCTCAGAGGGGAGAAGAGCCTTCATTGGGAGGGCACTTGCCCCACCTGGACTCGAGAAGTTAGTGACACAGTCCTAGCAAGAGCTGACAGTGATTTGCTCAAGAGATGTAGAGGTGGCAAGATGTGATTAGATAGTGGCTATGTTGTGGTAATGAAGGATCATCTAGAGATCCATCAATCCTCTAATTTATATATGGGAAAGCCGACTCGCAGAGAAGCACCTGGTCTTCCTGTGATCAGCTACCTCCAAGACACAGCTGGGCCCAGCCTCCAGCCTTCCCAGACCCTAAGGTGGTATCTTTAGACTTCTTTTTCTCTGGCAGGACACAGGTACCCATCCCTCACTCCAACTTAAAAATCCCCTCATGCTGGGGCCAGGACAGTACCTGCCCCTGGCCTTCCTGCCGTTTGTCACAGTGTGACCTTGGGTTCCAGGATTACCTGCTCCCCAGCTATCTGAGCCCCACAGGAGTCAGGGTCACCTCTAAGTAGCCTTTGTTCTCTGAATCAGCAGACTTGCACAAAGAGAGGAGGGGAAGGAAGGGAAAGTTCTGAAACAGTGGAAGAGCTTTGTCCCGGCCACTTGGTTCTTAGGACTCCCTGAGCTGAGAGAGCACCGATGAGAGCTGACAGGGTGGAACAGAAGCACTGGGAAGGGCAAGGCCCCGTGGGGAGCTCAGGTGCCAGGTCTGAGCCCAGCCGAGAGTTCTGCAAACTCAGCCACTGAGGACCCCACCCAGCTTGTGGTTTGTGGCTTTGAAGAAGGAGAGGAGTTCCAGGGCCTTTGCCACAGTAAGCAAAGCAGGATGCAAACTCACAGGCCACACCTGGGGCAGCTGCTTACAGGGGATCCTGGTGGGAACCCCAAACCCAGAACCAGCCAAACAGAACGAGTCCAGTGAACCCTGCAAGCTGAGAAAGGCTTACTGTGGGGGACCTTGGCCTAGGAGTTGGGCTACTCTAAGCCTATTCCACAGTGAGGTGGGAGGGTCTTAGGCTAGGAGTTAGGGACCACCTAGCCCTGCAGTTTACTCAGCTTCAGGAAAAGGGAACCCTGCCTCCATTCCCCACAGCTCCAGAGGATCCAGAGTCCTCCAAAGCAGGAGGCTGCTCTGTCACTCAGAAGGTGCCAGGACTGGGGTCAACAGAAGGGAAGCAGAGGGGCATGAGCAGAGCTAGGAACCAAGGTCACACGGTCTTTCTCCTCACTCTGCAACTGTCTGAGCTTCAGTTCACTCCTTGGTGAATCTTGCTTTCCATGGTTCATCAGGGACAGCAAGCCCCAGCTTTCCTCCATGACTTCAGGGTCCTAGAGTTTCTAGAAGAGGGTCGTTTACATCTCATTCGCATGGCAAGTCTAGATGGAACTTCCCTTTGACTCCAAAACTTCACTGCCGAATAATGGCATCAAGAGAAGTCAGGGTAGACTAAAGCAGAACTTCCAATCATTCATTAACCACGGAAAAAGTGCACAAGATCAGGGTGAGTCTGACCCAATGCAGACCTTGTAAGGCTTGGGTTCATCTCCGGATACTGGAGGCTGACACCAGGAGCGGATCCTGGCGGGGGAGGGGCTGCTGGGGGTCAAGGAGAGGCTGCTGGGGGAGATGGAGGGGCTGCTGGACGACTCCTTTCCGCGCAGCTCTCCGCGAGCTCTGCAGTGGGGCTCCCTTACCCCACGGCAGAGTTGCGGCCTCTGGGCGTTCTAGGGTCGTGACCACAGCCCACGGCCTCGTGTGGGCGGAGCACACTGGAAGGGGCGGGATGGGGCGGGGCCTCGCGGACACCGGCTCGGTCCGGGAGGAGGGCGGGCGGCAGCTCAGGTTTCCTCCCCGCCCGACCGGCTTCTTTTTCCGTTTCCAAATTAACAATTGAAAACAAGGCGGCCTGAAAGGCGAGCAGCGGGCCAAGCGGAAAGTGTGAAGGTGCCGCCGCGTCCCCGAAGCCAGGGGCCGAGAGAGAAGACGCCACACCTCAACTGTC
This sequence comes from Ctenomys sociabilis, assembly GCA_004027165.1. Lineage (NCBI taxonomy): Eukaryota > Metazoa > Chordata > Mammalia > Rodentia > Ctenomyidae > Ctenomys > Ctenomys sociabilis. The sequence goes on from PVKA01003219.1 coordinate 24,205, forward strand.
CGTGTCTCGCCCACCCACCAAGGTCGGGTGGAGGGGCGCTGTGCGCCCGGGGACGCCGAGGTTGTATGACTTTAGATTTGGGTCTTGGCCTGATCCAGCCCTGGTACTGCCCTGCAGCACCCAGTGCTCTGGGAGGCTTCAGCCCCCAAGAGATCAAGGAGGGAGCTCGTGGGGAGGCTAAGGCAGGGTTTCCACTCTCAGGCTGAGTGCCCAGGATGGGCAAGTGCCAGGCAGCACCTCACAGCACCATCCTGAAGGGCTCCCCATGTCAGATGTCACGTGTGACCTCAAGGAAGTCATCTCACCCAAGACTCAGTTTCCTTATCCGAAAAAACGAGGAGGAATGATACACTCACCTAAAAGAACTGCATGTGAGGAAAGCACTGAGAAGATACTGGAGGCTGGCCCATATGCACGCAACAGGTTGATGATTACCAGTTGCCGATTACCACCTTGTGTCGATGATGCTAATTCTGGCACTCCTCCATCTTCCACCATAGTCAAAGGAGTAGCTCAGCAAGGGATACTGGCGCTGACCAGTGTCCCCCACTCCTCCCCTTCTCAGGGCCTCACAAGGGCCCAAAGCCCCACTAGGCAAAGACAGAAACCAGGGCTACAAATGTTCTTGTAAGGAGCTCAAAGTTTATCTTGAGTGAGTGGAAAGGACTCAATCCTAACTCTCCAGCCCAGTCTCTTCCTACCCAGGGGGCCCCTCCTGGTCGATCACTGCAAAGGCAGAGGATGGGCCCTGGTGATAGACACAGTTGCTGGTCCTCCCTCCGGGCCACAAGCATACATGCCTGTGAATGCTGGGGGCTTATTCTTGACTTTCTCCTACACTTGGAACACCTGGTGTAATGCAGGTTCTCCATGAATATGTACTGAGTGAGGGGAATGAATAAATGAATGAAAAAATGGATCCCTTTGTCCCAGGAAAACCTCTTATCCAACAGAAGCCTTCCCTCTGATCTGCCCCATAAAGGGCTCTACTTCTGGGGAGGGGGTAACCCCAGGGCTGTGGAATGGTGGGATAAGGAGTCACAAGACAGGAGATAGGGGGTGCAACCCCTGTCTAGTTCTCCCACTTCCCACTCCTGGGAACCCAACCCTACCCCATCCTCAGCCTGACTCTGTACTGCCTTAAGTATGGTTTTGATAAGGCATGGGGAGCTGGGGACCACCAGAGGTACAGCCCTACTGGAGTCTACCTGTCTTGCAGTCTGAGTGCTTCTCCCTTACTGGCTATCCCACAGTGGTTCCTTCCCTTTTCTCTTTTCTTTCCTTTCCTTTTTTCTTTTCTTCCTTTCTTTTCTGTATTTATGACAGGGTCTACAGGGTTTCACTATGTAAAACAATAGTGATTCTCCTGTTTTTAGCGTCCCAAGCACTGGTATTCCAGGCACGTGCCACCAGGCCAAATCTCAATCACTGGCTCCTCATGCCCTGGGGGCAGGGCTGGCATGGCATGCCTGGGATCCAACCTGGCTTCTGTGCTCTGCCTAAGCAAGCACTTTATTTTTGTTTTGCAGAACCGGGGATTGAACTCAGGCCTTTGCGCTTGCCAGGGAAGTGCTTATTCCACTGAGCCATCTCCCCGGCCCCTTAAGCAGGCACTTTAATCCACTGAGCTATCACAGCAGCCCTAAAAGTTGAGAAGGATGTGTTTTGTTTTGTTTTGTTTTGTTTTGGCTGGTTCAGACTGCCTTAAGTATGGTTTTGATAAGGCATGAGGAGCTGGGGATTGAACCACAGTCCCCTAGGCCTGATTGGGTTTACCCCAACAGGCACTAAAACAACTGAGCTAACCCACAAGCCTCCCATTCTTTTCCTTTCAACTCAAGTGCTAAGCAGAATGTGACGCTACATGCCTGAAATCCCAGCACTCAGGCGGCTCACTGTCAAATTCAAGGTTGGCCTGAGCTACATAATGAGCTTAAGTCCAGCCTGAACTGCATAGCGAGGCCCTGTTTTAAAAAGAAAAGACCAAAAACCCAGGCTCTTCAGACCAGTGCTGCAGGCTGTGTACCTCAAAAGCACTGCCCTGTGCATTTCCACAGAAGTGCTGACTTCTATGCTCCTTCCTCTTGGAAGGAGCCCACTCCAAGAATCCCTGCACTACTTTGCAGAGAAGCTTCTCTCCAGCCACTGTTTAGGGTTCTAGGTCTCTTCTGGGAACCCCACGAACCCCCTCATCATTCTCTTCTGTGCTGAGATTTTCTCTACCTCTGCCCCTCTACCCACACCCCCCATTAAGACCCATACTCTACAACAGGCCAGCCTGACTTCCACATCTCTGTGGATGTTCAGAAAGCATCACCACAATAAAGCACTGGTGACTTGGGGCCCTTACCCTGTCCTGGGAAGCCTGAGGGCTCTGCAGAAGGCTGTCCTGAAGCAGCTGCAGGAGAGTCATAGAGGGAGACCTGATGTGTGCTCCACCCTAACAGTGGAGGGGAGGGGATATAGCACAGATGGAGACTCACATTCTGTAAGTCTAAATATTTAAATCAAGTCAACAAGCTGTTCTATGCTTCCAGACCTTCAAAATGGTCCTGAAAGGCAAAGTTTGAATTGAGAGTTTTAGAGTCCCATGATGGAATCTGACAGGGAGGAGACAACTGGCTCCTACTTCCTACCCTCCCTCCAATCCTCAGCCTCTGTGTACTCCCATTCTCTTCCCACACACACCAGGCCCATCTCTCACCTGGAGGGACCTTGGGCTGCCTCTTACTGATGCCTCAGGGTGTTGTGCAGGCCTCATCTACATTCTGGCACTGCAAATAAGCTGGGCGACTCTAACACCCAGGATTACCTAGAACATATTCTACAATGAGGAGGACTATAAGCAGGCTCCAGGTCAGTGTTCAGGGAAAGACAGGCTGGGCACAGTTTTGGGCCCCCATTTTGGAGTCTAGTCAATCAGCCTTGCTTTGATCTGTTTTATATAAGTACCATGCTTCTATATCAGGTTTCATTAAAAGAGGCGGAACAGCTCTAACCCTGACTCACTTACTAGGTCACACAAGGTTCAGAGACCCCAGTCGTGCACAAGTTAGAGCAAACCCATGGCACAGGCCAAAGGCCTTTGCTTTCCTCCTAAATCCTCCATAAGCTACCCAAAGCCCGGGAGCTGTTTTCTGACCCAGACATCAGGGCCTCCAGTAGGACAGACATGATCCAAGGTGGTGGTTCCCAGTCCTGAAAGGCAGCGAGGTTTGAGTAGCTTTGTTTGGAGCTGGAGTTTCTGCTCAGGTCACCCAGCTCAGGGCTGGATGGAGTGGCCAGACCAGGCCAGAGAAGGAAAGTGAGTCTTGGTATAAATAACCGTGGGGGGCCGGGATGTTTGGACTGGTCTCCTAGGCGACAGCAGTGTTTACTGCCCAGGGAGGGGGGGCATGGCCCACACATTTGCCTCCCTGACTTGTAGCCAAATTTCTCCAGGAAGGGGTGGCCCAGGATTAGCCCCAAACGCTCTTACCTCTGCACTCCAACTGATCCTCTGCCCCACATAGTCCCTAAAACTCTCTGACAAAGTCCCATCCTCCAGCTCTGAATGCTACACAGCACTGCACTTAGATCAGTCCCAAATACCCTAGCATTTGCCACTACAAGTTCCAATTCTGCCCAAATAGTGGGAGGGTGGGGAGCATGAGAAGGGCCGGGGACAGCCCCAAGCAGCAAGCTGGGTGTGTGCCAGGGATCTGGCTAGGGCCACTGGGCACGGGGCAGGGACAAACCTCTCCCACGGCCCTGGCCAAGACAGAGGGAGGGCTGCAGCCCCAGATTAGGAGAGTGCAAATCCCTCTCCCAGTCCAGGCTCCATCCCATGCCCATCATGTGAGGGGCATTAGATGCCCTGAGCCCATCATGGGAAGGGAGTCATCATGCCCATGCAACAGGCAGCTCCCTCCCGGCCAGCCAAGCCCAGAATGTTGATACAGGAGGGCAAGTGGGAAGGTCTCCTTCCTCATGGGGCAGCAGCTGTGGCCAGGCCTGAGCACAAGGCATGGGGGCTGGTGTGAGCTGAGTTCCAGCCAGCAGGCCAGCCCAGCCTACAACATACAGCTTTAGCCCAGCTGTCTGGTGGGTCTTGTTGGAATACTATTGGATCTTCTTGGAGAACACAAACTCAAAACTGGTGCTTTGTTCATCAAGGGTCCTAGACAGGTATCTGGATGCCTGGGTGTCAGGCCCTTCTGAGCAGAACAACCTTGAGCCAGCGACTTCTTTCTAAGCCTCAATGTAAAATGGTATAAAGTATCTTCTCCAGATATATTACAATAAATGGGCTTCATTAAATATATAATAATTAAACCCTCTAATGGGCCAGGTATGCTTCATTGTGCTTTGTGAACCTTCAAGGGGGAATCTGTTGTCTTCCCAATACCTGGCAGCATGGCAGACCCAAAGGCTAGGGTTCAGAGAAGTTAAAAAATCTTCGTAGGGCCGGGGAGATAGCTCAATAGAATAAGCACTTGCCTGGCAAGCGCAAGGGACTGAGTTCAATACCTGCTCCACAAAAAATAAAATAAAATACAATAAATAAAATCTTCCTGACTATCCAGAGGGGACTTGAGCCTGGGTCAGTCTCCATAGAAAAGCTGCTGTTATTTATCTTTGTTGGGGACATCTACAACTCGTGGACTGAGCCCAAGTTCTAGTCTGCACTTCACCACTGACCTGAGTTTAGTCTGTGTCCAGTTTGAAGACTCAGTTTACCCACAGAAGAAAGTGGGAACTGGGTAAAGCCCGTGATTTCCACATCTTGTTAAGGTATAAGAAAAAGAAGGAGCTGGTGCTACATGTACCCTGCCCCCTTCTCCACAAGTGAGCCAAATCCCAGCACAGTGCTGTTGGGGCCCTTCTGGGCTACTGTTCTGTGGACCCCCCCAAGGCCTCAAGCCCATTTTTCAGGCCCTCTTTCCAGACAGCCCAAGGGCCTGCCCCTATCCTCCCTGCCTCCAAGGTACCTCCAGCTCAGCAGGCCAGGGTTTGCATAAGTCTGTGGAGCTTTCCCTACAGGCAAAGTCCCAGGGCTCCTGGCCAGGTTGAAGCAGCCAAGCTATGGGCAGGGCTGTGGACAGCTGTGGAGGAGGCACTCAGGGGTCTGGCCTGGGAGGAAGGCAGAGGACATATGCAGTCACATGGGATGGCACCCCAGGGTTCTCTGCCAGAGCCTTCTCCCTTCAATCTGACAGGTCAATCTCATAGAGTTTCTAAAATCTGAATCCACTTGTCACTCTGCCTTTGGTTCCTTCTCCAGGAAGTGGCTGCTCCTCAGCTTGGTGCTGGGGAACAGCTTGGCCTCGGCATGTCCCCTCCTGCCATCCGCTAGGCACCTACCCCCCTGCCTCCTTGTTGTTCTTTGTAAGTGTCATGTTTGGTCCTACTTCTGGGGCTTAGCCCTTGCAAATGTTTCTTCCCAGAATGCTTCCATTCTTCCAATCATCTTTCTTATCTCAAAGTAAGTCTCTTCCTCTGAGAAGCCTTTCCTTGCAGGCACTGGTTGGAGCTGAGTGTAGCTGCTTGATGCTGGGTTCTCTCAGAACTCTGCTGCTGAGGGACAGTGGCACTTAGCATTCACTTTCCCTGGTGACAGCCAGCTTTCATGCTCAAGTTTTCCAGAGGTCTAATTCCCTGCTCTGTCCTCAGCATCTGGCATACAGCCCACTGCAGGGACTGCTAGTGAAGCTCCCCCAAGGAGAGAGAACAGGGAAGGTGGACTGTGAGCTGCTATCACTGGCAGCCTCCCAGAGGAGCAGGAGGTCAGAGAGCGCTAGCCCGACCACCTACATCCAGGCAAGCTACTTAACAGTTTGGGTCTCTGCTTCCTTATCTGAAAAATGGGCCCAACAATAGCACCTATCTCAAAGGGTTGCTGAACCAAGTGAAGGAAGACTTGAGAAGTCCTTAGAGCAGTGCCTGGCACTTGGTGAGCTCACACACACTTGCTGCATTATTGACAGCCAGAGCAGGAGGGAGGCTGAGCCACCTCTAAGAAGGAGATGACTGCTGGCAGCCACCCAGCAGGTCCCTGTCCCTTGGTCTCTATGCCACGCCCTACCCTCCACATACATGGTGAGCACTCTGCCCCCAATGCAGCCTACAAACCTCCACTCCCCGTGACCTGGGCACAGCACAGGATGCCTGCACACTCAGGCTCTCCAGGCCTTCTGTTGTTGGGGCTGAGCACTCAATCCATCACTCAAGGCCTGTGTGACAGGACCTGCACTCACCTGAAGCAGTTGTGTCTTGACAATGGGCACAATCCAAAACCTATAGTGTAGGGCTCTTGGAAGAAGAGCACTTCATAGCACTTCTGTTGAAGTTCTATGTAAAAATATTTAGCATGGAATGTAGCTCAACAGCACAGTACCTGCCTGGCAGACACAAGTTCCTGAGTTCAAGTCCCAGTACAAAAAAATATTTAGCACAATGCCTGCTGCAGAGAAGACTGAATCTTATTACTAGATGTTAAAGTCTGTGAGAATTCCCAGCCTGGCTTTCTGTAAGTGATTACCTTCAGAGTTCCTAGGCTTTAGCCTGGGTGCACTTCTGTGCTACCAGCCAGAGGTCCTGAGGAAAGAAACTGTTGGGGTGGTTGATCTGCTCTTACAGGGCAGGTCTACTTCCTCAATGTGTTTTCCTCAGGGCTCAAACCAGAGCAGGAAAGCAGGAGACCAGGAGTCCAGTGTCCAAGACAAGTGCGAGCCCAGGATGGGAAGATAGAAACATGAAAACCATCACACCTTCCTGTTTTCTAGAACACTTCTAATTTACCAAGTATTTGATTCAAGAGTCAACCCTGTGAGGTACACAGGTGGAGCTGTTGTCATTCTGTGTGGATGGAAACCCTTGCGGGGTGAGATCCAGTCAGCGGCCAGATGTCACCACATCTCCAGCAGAGGGAGGGGCCAACTCAGCCTGCTGGCTCCTGGTCCAGTGCTCCTGATTCTGGCTGGCCCTGCCTTCAAGTCCAATCTTGGGAAGAGCCCTGGGCTGGTCCTCAAGGACTGAGCTTGAGGGCCTAATTCCTCCATCCACCCTAGATTCTTCTTATCTGACCCCAGAGCTAGAAGGGAGGAGCTAGGATGGTGCCCAGACTCATGGATTTCATGCACTGGTAAAATGTCTCAAAACACCTTGAAGACTACATAAGGTTGTCAGCTTTTTATTCTGCCAAGTAGAGACATTTAAAAAAAAAAAATTCCAAGTCCATCATTTCATAAAAGAAAGGACATAATCCCAGATGAAAGACAGTCCTTTAAATGGAATAAATTTAGCTTTACAAAGCAGCCACCATGTTGTCCTTATTTTCTTCACTTTTACCCTAGGCCACTGAAGACCACCTCAATCTGTGGATGCATGGAGCTGCCATCTGGAGCTTGGACCTGGGAGCCATATGCAAGGGCTTGAATCCTGGCTCTGCTATGAATGAGTTGTGTGTGACTTGGTGTCCCTTATCTCCCTTCTCTGAGCTTCCGTTTCCTCTCTGCAGTATGGAACAAGCAGTACCTCCACGTAACAGGGACTGGAAGAACTAAAGGGCTTCACGTTTGCAGACCACTCACTTGAAAAGAGACCAACCAGTCAAGCCCTGGTTCCTATCTAGTGAGCCTGCCCTGGGCTGCCCACTTTGGCTTCCCTTTGACCCCAGAATAAGATCAGCCTACATAGCCAGACAACCAAGTTCGAACCCTCAGGGCGCCTGGCATCCCCCGCTCTGCAGCAATGCTGATACCTCCACCTGGAGCACATTGAGCTCAGAATAAAAATCATGAGACTCATACGTTAGGTAGAAATATCCTAGGTGGGTAGACAGAGCCAGGTCCTCGAAGGACTCAGTGCAGAAGATAAGAACCCATTACAACTGTGGGTGGAGGTGCATTTGTTGAAGGCCAGGCATCAAGATAAAGATGGAATGGCAAGACCTACATGTCTCCCCAAGGAATAAATGAAAATGATAGTCTAGACAGGCATCAGTCACCCAGGTGGGTGACCAAGACCTCTTGACTATATCTCCCCCCCAAAAAAAAAAGTCTTTATTCTTTTCATGTACACTTGCTATGTGACTTTCTTCTCCGTCGGATCAATGTTACCTAAGTGACTGTACTTGCAATCTTATTGGTTAATTATAATTTTATCCCGCCTCATGATTTTGCTCTATAAAACATTCTTTGAGAAGAGGGTACATAGCAACCCCTCAGGGAGTCCTCCTGTCTTTCTCAGGAGCTATTTCTCCCTATCAAAATTTCCTACTCTTTTTTTTTTCTTCTTTCAGTACCAGGAATCAAAAATTTCCTACTGTTAACATCTATTGTTCCTCAGAATTCATTCTTTGATTTTGGGGCACACAAATTTGGCATGTCAGCCATCTAGCAGGCTGGAAGTTGCATTGATTTCCCCTGTATCACTTGAAGGTCCCATAACAAGAGGACAAAGGGGCCCTTTTCTGTTTATTTATAGTTAGCAAAATCCCCTTCCTTACTACTCCAGGGAGGCCACCTTCATTCCCACACTCATCAATATTTGTTCATTTCCTACCATAGCCACAAGGATGCTCTAATCCTACCCAATGTGCTGAAGCAAGAATACATGGAGTGGAGTGAACTGAGCTCTGGGGACTCCTAATTAAGCCTGGGATGGCCTGGGCAGGGAGTATCTCCAAGAAGAGGGGTGCTCAAACTAGGATCTGACGGGAGCTCACCACAGATGAGTGGATGGCAAGGAGAGGGAGCCTCAGCCAGCAGGAAAAGCACTTATATCATTAACCACAACACTTGGGTACACAACGGGTCATTTCATTGGGGAGGAGGAAGGGATGTGTCCAGGAGGGGTTTTCTGGACTTGGGTTCCAGTACAGGAGAGCTGCTGTCAGGCAGACTGAGGAAGCAGTGTGAATGTGTAGGGAGACACTGAGTTTGAGATGCCCAAGGAATGAGGCTGGGAGGTGTCTGCAGACAGCTACACCAGAAGCTCAGGAGTGAAACTGGAGAGAAGGAAGCCATCCTCACGGAGGCAACCTCTGAAGGAGCAAGAGTGCATGAGACCATGTTGAAACTGTATGGAGAAGAGGACCTAAGACCAAGCCCCAGTAGGTCCAGAGCTAAAAGAGGTGACAAGAGGCTTATAGAGCCTGTAAGGCAGGTGATGAAAGTCAAAAGGAAGATGTGCCAAGGGGAGCCCCAGCTCCGTGGGTGTGGCTCAGGAGTGCAGCAGGTTAGAGAGGCTCTGGGTTTGATTCCCAGTACTAAAAAAAATACACAGGAAGGGTCCCATGCCCAGGTACTGGGCAGGCAGCCTGGTGTATGATTAAGTGCATGGCTCCTAGGGAGCTTCATTTTTCAGGTTCAGATCCAGCACCTACCATTTAACCATGTGTTAACCTTGGGCAAGTCATCTAATGTCTCTATATCTTGATATTCTTATGCATAAAAAAGGCTAGGAGTTTCCTTTCTTCAAAGATAAAAGCATGGGAGGAAAAGCTGGTACCTCCACTCAACCTGCTTGTGTTTTCCACCCTCCCTCTGCTGGGCCAGGGCTCACAGTCCTCTTTATCCCCTATCCTCTCACCACCACCAATGCCAGAGGCTGGAAAGTGAGAAAAGTGAGTGAATTCGGGGGTGGGTCCTTCCCTCAGAGGAGAGCAGCTGAGCAGTAGCACTCAACTCTCATCCTGTCCTCGGGCAATCGGGTCTTTTCTCCTGGCCTGTTTCTCCATGTGTGAAATAAAGCTGGAAGACTCCACTTTAATGTTGGGGAGCAGGGACATAGGGAGAGCAGATGGGGGTAGAAAGAGTTATCCCTCACCTGCTGGTGTTGTCCCCAGGGAGGAAAGCCTTAAGACACCTGGATCCCCCTTGTTCCTAGGGGCTGGTATGCCACTCCAACTTCAGAGGGTGGCATTTGAGCTCGATGGGCAGGATCAAAGGCACCCAGGATTGTGCTGACAAAACTTGTCCTTCTCTCCCTACTCCTCCCCTCCCAGGGGACAGCCAAACCCAGCAAAAAATAAAACCAAAGACAGTGACCTAGACAGGCCTGAGGCTCACATGGAGGAGCAGCAAGGGAGGAAGGATGGAAGAGATGCAGGCCACAACCTTCCTCTTCCCATCCCAAAGCCAGTAGACCCTTTACCTCCATCCCTCCTGCCTCAATGGGACCATACTCCATTTATCTCTAGTGAGCTCTTCCCTCACTCAAGTCTGACCTAGGTATTTGAGGAGACTAGGGAGAATGTGCCCCAAGATTTCTTCCGGCCCATAGACTAGGAACCCTGCTCCACCTATTGCTCCCTAAATCTCCAGGAGGGAAGGCAGAGCAAAGAATCGCAGAGCATCTCCTTTCCTTCCTCCCTCAGGGCTGCCCACAGATTCCCAGCCTAATTAGTGTGCTGCCTGAGGCTGCCCCTCCTGTTCCTCACCTCCCCCAGCTGCCAACCTCTAGGGCACACAGATCCTGCCTTGGAGACTGAGTTGCCCAGAGAGTATGGAGTGCTGCAGGAGGTTAGAGGGTCCCAGTGATCTGAACATCCTCTGTCTTGTTCTCCAAGTTTCCTCTTATAGGCAAGCAGACCCCTTCTTGTGGGCAAGCAACCACTCATAGCCCCAGAGAAAGTGCTAGAAGAGGAACCAGTGGCTTCAATCCCAGGTCCTGAGACAGTACTTCCTGTTGTCCACCCAGGTCACTTTGTAGGTAGCCAAATACTCCTGTTAGGCCTACATCACAAAAGACATTGAAACACCAGGCCTTGGAGATCAGGGACACCTCTGGATTCCATGCCCTCATCCCTATTCTAAGGTGAGGGGCTCCAAAGAGAGTGGGAAATTGATGTCTTCTCCCAGGGGTCCCAGGCCACCTCTTTGAACACCTTGCCTCTACTTTCAAGCCCTAGGAACCTCAAACCTTGGTGAAACAATGACACTCTGGCACCCTCTCCCCAGAACACAGGGACACACTCATACCTATACACAGACAGCTCGGCTCAAAAGCTCTCTGGAGAGGAAGCGGCAGAGGCCATCAGTCCTGCAGGCTCAGGTCCTCCTATGGTTCCCTACCCTGGAACAGCACTGATTTCCTCATCTACATTTGTCAAATGAAGGGAGAAACAAATCAATGTGTACCCTAGGAATCTAGGTGAGTGGTGATCCTGGGCAGATGGGTGGAGTTCTTACACCCAGCCTCACTTTCCTCAACAATGGCTGTGCCAGTTAAAGGGGAGAATGCAAATAGAAGGCTCAGAGGAAGGTGTGGAGACACACACCTGCAACCCCAGCTATTCCAGCTATGCCAGAGGCTGAGACCAGGGGAATCCCTTGAGTCCAGAAACTGGAGCCCAGCCTGGGCAAAAGACCTGAACCTGTCAAAAAAAAAAAAAAAAAAAAAAGAGTCTAATTTGGCCCCAAAGACACTTCCTCATACCCCAGTGAGAGGCAATTGGGCCTGTGACATAGGCAAACACAGTTCCTGCTGTCTCCAAGGCACACGCAGACTTGCTGTGCTGAGCCAAGGACTGTAACGATAACAATGGCTAACATTTGTGGACAGCAGTGTGTTCCCTGCTTTCTCTCATTCAGCCCTGACAATCCTAGAGGCTGGTATTTTATTTCCATTATTTTCAGATGAGAAAAACTAAAGCTTGCAGAGGTTAAGTGCTTTGTACAACAAATGCCTGCTAAGGGTCGAAGAAGAAATGAACCCAAATCTGTCAGACTCAAGCCCATGCTTTTGAGACAGGTTTTTTTGTTTTGTTTTGTTTTTGTGGTACCAGTGATCAAACTCAGGACATTGTGCTTGCCAGGCAAGCACCTATTCCACTGAGCTATCTCCCTGGCCCCCTCAAGTCTATGCTTTTAATTTTCTGTGGGACAAACTCTGGGTAAATATAAAGCCCCTCACTCCCTCCCACACTAGGGGCTATTCCAAGGTCAGATGCTCAAAATTCCCTGCTGGGCTCCAGAGGTCAAAAGGAAGATGGGGAAGAGAGGGATTAGGGTGGCTAGAAAACCTCAGGCTGTGGCCCACGCTGGAAAGTTCCCTGCATTGTACTCTTGGGGGCAGGTCCAGTTGTAGAGCCTCCTCTCACTGGTCCCTGGCAGCTTCAGCAACTTTGATGGCTCAGAGAACCTTAAATTAATCACCCACTCAAAATGCTGCCATCAGCCCAAGAATAATCACCTCTTGAAGCACTTCTGGCTCCAGCATTCCAAGGATATAGGCATCCACACCAGCAGGGCTGAAGTCATACACCCAGCAGAGCTTCCTCAATGGGAAGAAGGAATGTACTACTGAGTTGAGATGGGGTAGGCAATGAGACCTGAGCTGACTCCAAAGGAGAACTCAGGAAGCACAAAGCAAAGAGGGAGGAGGAAGGCAAATTAGGAATATGATGGTGGCTCTACTCTCCCCCTCCAGACAAAAGCCAAACAAAATGACTAGTGGTGAAAAACAGCAGCAAAAGATTGGGGTCATCTCTGAGACCTGGGCATGGTGCAAAGTTCTTAGGAACATCAATTTTTCCTACTGACAGGGATGAAGAATGCTGTCATCTGAATCCCTATCTGGGAGGCAGAGGCCTAGGTTCCTGGCACATCTCACTAGGTGTGATTCTAGAGGAGTATGTGCCTCTCTCTGTGCCCTGGTGTACCCAACAGTACACCTCAGGGCTGGACAGAAGGATTCTCGGGGTCAGCAGAGTTCTGGGAAACCAGCAACTCCATGGCTACATGGTTCTGCAGCTGTCCTCCAAGGCAGAGGAATGCACAGATAGCCACAGCTCCATAAGGGTAGCCCTAGAGGGGAGAAAGATAAAGGCAAAAACTCCAGGCATGGAGCCAGCTCTCAGGTGGCCTCAGGATCCTGGATGAGCCACAAGCACATGTGTATATCTGTGCAGTGAGTGAAAGCTGCACTCTTCCGGGCACCTAAGGGTGCTGTGCATTAAATTCCTTTTCCTTGGATGTGTGCTGCATAAGCATTTGTGACATCCATGGGCAGGAGTGACAAGGCTGCAGGAGTGTACAGGAGACATCCAGGTGACCTGTAGCAGAGATACGTACATATGCCTGGATACACCAAGGCAGATGCCATTCAGTTCCACCAAACCCTATCATTGCTGCCTTCCCAGGAATCGATGTGCTGGATTCTAGGGACCAATAAGTGGCATGGAAGTACTGATCTAAAGAGCCTAGGATTAGGTGCTGCCTTAGGAGCAAACAACAGATCCACTTCCCATCAAGCACTGAATGGGGTTCTTCCACATTAACTAAGCGACTCTCCTGAATCTCAGTTTCTTCATCTGTCAAAAAGAGGATGATGGTAGCTGCCTCCCAAAGCTGCTGGAGGACACATGAAAGTAGTCTAAGACTGCTTACCATGGTGCCTGTGTGCAGACAGTGCTGCTTGCAGCCAGGAATTCTGGTTCAAATTCCAAGGGCCACATCAGGCGGCCAGAGGGAGCTGAGGGAGCCATTCTGAATTGGAAGTCAGGAATCTTGGGGTCTTGTCCTCCACATCTGCTACCAACTGACCATGTGACTTTGGTCTCTAGAGCCTTACTTTTGTCAAAAGCAAAACAGGGCTGTCAAAATGTGAGGACCAACTTGGTATAACATCTGAGGGTCCAGAATATCCTTTGTAGAGATTATTTCCAGTCCAGATGATGTTCTTTCTCAGATGGCTAGGATGGGAGGTTGAAGATCTCCAGGGTTAGGAGTCTGAGGGTTTCAGAAGTGGCCACCACCTCCTCCTCTCTCTATTCCCACAGCTTCTGACCCCAGGGACAAGGCTGAAAGAGGATGTTTACAAAGCTGTAAACCTTCACATAGAGTGTGCCGGGCAGCTGGGAGCAGGGAGCAGCAGGCAAGCATCTCACAGTAGCTTGAGAACCATGTTGGGCTATAGCTCTTGTTCTGTACCAGCTCTTCCCAGCTATTGGACTCCAAGGGAGAAGCTAGTGGGACCTTCAAGAAAGTGCCACAGGGGTGAGCATTCCGAACAGGAAACAGAATGGGCAGTAATAGTCTTTGCAAAATGCTGAGAGCTGGAAAGGGTTCAGAGCTCATCAGGGGCTGGGCACAAGGTAACAAGACCAAGGGTCTAAGTAGAAAGGAAAACCTCAAGGGGACCCTTCATTCTGGATCTCAACAAGAAGACACAAGTTGCCATTCTCTGTTGGCAGGAGAGGCCAACTCAGGCTGCTCTACCAATGGGCTGTCCCTGACCCCTAGGTGTCAGGAAAGGTGCAGGCTTTGCGTGCAGCTTGAGGGCTCCAGCTAGGAACTGTGAGGGAGATGTCTCAGGCCCCTCCTTTTTAAGCCTTCTCTTCCAGGATTTACTGCAGGGGCCCTTTTACCATGGACCTGGACCTGTGGGAAAAGGGTCCTCACTAACTGTATGCACATGGGGTGTCTCTGAGGGAGACTGGGTAAGGAAGGAGGGGAGGACTAGACATCCAATGGCAGGAAGCACTTCTTGGCAAGAACACACAAGACCCTGAAGCAAGTGACTGAGAAATCCCACATCTGGGTCCCTTCAGGAACACGAGAGACTTCTTGTGGTCCCCCTCCCCAGCCCCAATAATAACAGCCATCCCACACACTCAGACAGGCCCTTGCAGCTTACCAAGCTCTTTCCCATTCATTACCTCAACAAGAGGGAGACCACAAGTTTTGGGTTTCTATCAGTTCTGATGATCTACAGATCTAAAGTCTGGGGAGGTCCAGCAACCAACACAAAGTTACAGAGCACCTAAGAAGTGGGGCTTCTGGTGCCTCAGGTGAGGTTGACCTCTAAGATGGATGAACAGTTTTTGAGACCCCAAACATCAGCGTGTTTTCATATCCCCCAGAGCTTCAAGAAATAGCCCTGGGTTCCTAGGGACAAGTGGCCAGGACAAGCATGCCCCTGGCCAGGGCATTCCTGGCATCCAGTAAGGGTAGGATGTGGGGCAAAGGTGTCAGTGGATTTAGCTCCTGGAGAAGAAGCACATGCCATTCCAGAGGTGTGTAGCAGTACTGGCTGGGGGCACCAGCAGTGGACTCACCTCCCATGGCCCTGATCTCCGCTAAGGAACCCCACTCTGGGGCACAATGGCTTCCCCAGGCTCTAAAAAATCCCCTCCCAGAAAGGTACAACTCTAAGTGTCTCAGCTCCTAGGACACACAGCACTAGGGATCAAATCCAGGCCTGGCCTATGCTGAGCAAGCCCTCAAACACTGAGCTACACCTTCAGCCTTTAGGCTGCTACTCTCAGTGAGCATCCTCTGCTCCTCACCTCCAACCCTACCAGCACCAAACCTCATCCAACCATCTTCTGTATCAATAAATGTTTATCCCAGTACTCCCAGGGGAAGCTTGACTCAAAGCTTGACCTCCTATCTGGAGCAATCCCAGCTATGCCAGTGATCTCTGCTCAAAGTCAAGACTGCAGCCCCCCAGTATTTAATGGATGAAGGAGTTTTCTTTCTCTAACTCCCCCTGAGCCCCCTTCATTCCCTTCCTCTCTGAAATTCAGGGCCCCATTCAGAGAGGACAGAGGTGGGCAAGCCCAAAACAGGACACACAAGAAGACAAACCAGAAGACAGGTGAGAAAAGCCAGGTAGAAGAAGAAAGGCTAGTAGGTGCAGGTGGACAGGCAGATGGATAGACAGATTCATGGGTAACTGGACAGCCTGACAGAAGGATGGAAACAGACCAGCAGAGAGACTGCTGGATGTTTAGGTGGAGATGAACAGACAGGTCAGTGTACACACAGGTGGAACTCAGTCTGGCAGGAGCACTGTTGGACAGTCAGATATACATCAAAAGGGCCAACTAGGGACCCCAAGACTCTGGGGGTGGTGAGGGTAGGTTAACAGCACATTTTCCAGGGACTTGTGGTTTCTCTCAGGCACTTCTGAGTGTCCCAGAGCCAGGCCCTTTAACTGATATCTGTGGGGCCTCTCATGTTCCCAGCTGGGCCAGGCCATCCCCCAAGACAGAGGTCTGAGATGCCAAAATTCACTCTTTACATCCAAGAGAGTTCAGTGCTTTTGAAAGTTGTAGTGAAGGGGAGGAGGCACCTGAAGTGTCAGTGTTTCCAAACATATGCCACCCCCCCCCCCCCGCCTCTTTCTTTTTCCCCTGGTGCCCAGAGCCAGGCCTGGTGCAGCCAGCCAGCAGGGCAGGCATGCTAGGCCCAGGCGGCAGGGCAGAGCAGGGCAACAGAACGCTGTGCTGCTGTGAAGTCAAGGGTGGAGGGCAAGACTACTGAAGTCACAGATAATCCAGACTCCACCCAGGCCTGTTGGTGCCATGGGGACCCCCAAACACCTCCAACCAGATGCCTACCATGGACTGCAGAGGGAGCTCCCTGGAGAGGTGTATCCCCAAGGAGAGCCCAGAAGGGAGCCCATCATAGCTGTAGAACTGGGAAGGAGGTGGCAGAAGATACAGGGGCCTAGAATCCTCTGTGTGGGAGACACAGGTAGACAGAGAAGGGATGAGGAAAAGGGAGCCCCATTATAGTGGCTCTAGACTTTGCCAAGCTGAAGGGGTCAATACATTGGATGTGAGGAGAGTGCCTGGGACAGAGAGGCTGAGACCAGCGACTCAGATGGAAACAAGGAATAGAGGTGGAAGAGGTCAGAAGTGAGGGCAAGCAGGGGTCAGGTCTCGGGGATTAGGGATTTGGGTCAGGCTGGGGAAGCCAAGGGATCCAAGGCAGGAGTGGCAGGAGCTGAGGGTCGGCCTCCAGAACAAGGAGTGGGAGGTAGGAGGCGGGGCCAGGGTGGGGGGGGCGGTCTCCGGAGAGCCCGGTGGGCGCGGGGTCATCGTAAGGGCAAGCAGAGGGGCAAGGGGTCGCAGACTCACATGAAGACGTGGTAGACGAAGGCCCAGCCGCGGGGCCGCTCCAGCACGTTGTACACCCAATTCTGCAGGCGACGGTAGCGCTTGTGCGCCGCGGAGGAGCGCTGGCCGCAGGCGGAGCCCGAGCCCGAGCCCGAGCCCGGCCCAGGGAGGGGCGCGCCCGGCGGCAGGGGGCTGCCCAGGAGGCCCAGCCGCCGCTGGGAGCCGCCCCCGCCCGCCTCGCCCTGCTCGCTCTGCACAGCGGTGAGGGCCACCAGCTCGGCACGGGGGGCTTCCCCGGGTTGGGGGCCCAGGCCGAGGCGGCGCGGGGGGGCATCGGCCATGGGCAGCTTCGGGGGGGGGGGGGGGCGGGCTGGGGCTCCGTGCGGTCCGGGGCGGGGGCGCGCTCAGCGGCGCATGGCTCGAACCCGGGGCCAGCGGGGCGGCCCAGGGTGGGCGCGGGCGCCGGGGGCTAGGGGCCGGCCCGGGGCCGGGGGCTGGCGCTCTGAGCCTGGGGGCCGCCGCTGCGAGCCAGGGGGCCGCCGGAGCCCGCACTGACCGCCCGCTTCCCCGGCGACTGGGGCGGCTCTTTCCGACTCCAACTCTCTTATTACGCGCTCCATGCCGCTCGCCTTTCCACCTGCCGCCGGCGCGCCGCTCACATGTCAGCCTCCCCCGCCCCGCCCCGCCCCTCCTCTCCCTTCCCCTCCCCTCCCCTCCCCTCCTCGTCTCTCCCCTCCCCTCCCCCGCCCGCCCCGCTGCTCCTTCCCAAATCGGGAGGGAGCGAGCGAGCCACGAGCGAGGCGAGGAGAGGCGAGGCGCGGGGGGAGGGGGGGCGGGGGACGCCGAGGGCGACGGGCAGGGCGCGCCAGCCGCCAAATCGGTGCCTAGGCGGGACCGCGTGGCGGGACAGCGCGCGGGACGACCAGGAGGCTGGGCTTGTGCGAGGACTGTGCGCTGCTCCGGGGACCGCGTAGCTCCGAAGGGCTGCCTTGGGGTGGGACGCCTCGTGGGTGGCGGTGGAAATTAGAGCGTGGAGTGTGTTGTGGCCACGGTTGTGCATGGGACACGGTGTCTCGTGGAGTTTGGGCGTGCGTGGGTAGAGAAGTGATTGCTTTTGTGTGCCGAGAATGAATAGCTTTGGGTCCACGAGGTGCGATGTGGGTGCGTGTGAAGATGCGTGCGCTGCAGGCTGATGGTGTCAACTACGAGTGTGCCCGCCGGGTCGGGCACGGTAAAGTGCACACGGTGCTGGATGCCAACTGGAGAAACAGCTGCAGGTGCATGGGTGCTACCTGAGGGACCTGGTGCAAGGGGCAACCCAGAGGAATGGGAGGTACATGGGATGGTGGGCCTCAGATGTGTATGTTTCCTACTGTCTCTTAAAATTGCCTTCTTCGCGATGGAGGAAGGGTTCCCAGTTAGCCGGTCTTCCCAGTGGAGGGACTCCCCAGAACACTGGTCCTACTTCTCTGTCCTTTGGGAAACCCTCCTTTGCCTCACTCCCAGGTCAGAAAAACAGGGTCAGGACAGATAGGGTGTGGGGAGGAAGCACGGAGCTAGTTTTAGGGAAATTAGAGAGGGCCCTCCCAAGAACCCGCAGAGTCCCACCAGAGAAGAGGGGACTTTCTCCCAGAGCACTTCTGTGGCTGAAACGCCCCTCTTATGCCCGATCTCCTTGTCTGTCTGTCGGGCCGACCTTTCCCTTTAGCCGCTGGCTCTGAGGAGGGCAGAAATTCGGATGTCCTAATCTTCCTTCTTCTGCTCAAAGCTAGGCCTGCCCTGCCCTGCAGGCCCTGCCCTGGGATGAAGCGCTTCCGCAGCAAACTCTTCCCAGATTCTTCGGGAGGATCTCGGGGGACACTGCCGAGCGGGAGAGGCGGGGAGGAGGCGGGAAGGCGAGCTCGATTCTCAGCTGTCAGCAAAGGCAACATTGATCTGCTGAGTGCCAGTGGGGGAGGGTGGGAGGCAGGACTGTGGGCAGGCTGGGAGGTGGCTGTAGGGACCTGGGGGTCCCCAAGCTGGATTTGGCAGCCAGCCACACCCCAACCTCTTAGTGAGATTATCCCTCTACCCAGCTGGGATACCTTCTGGGAGTCTGACCTGGAACTCTTCCTGCAGCTCCTGATTCCAGGTGTGCCCAGGACCAGAGCTTGGTGGCCCTGGGCACTGGCAGCCGGGGAAGGTTTCTAGACCCCTGGTGCAATGGTCCTAGCTGTTGGGGTCATTTTCTCTCTTAAACTAAAGCCAGTGCCCCGCCACTTTGCACACCCCTAGTGTGGCATTTCGTTGCCTGGGCATCCTCCACCTGGAATCCAGGGGAGTGAGGCTGGGTCTTCATGTGCATGATGCTAAGGAAAGCAGCTGCAAGAGGCCTGAAGTCTTTTGAGGCATTTTTGTGGCAGAAATGGAATTTGAATTCAGGTTGCCCTTATCAGCACCCAGAATATCTAAAATTGGGTCTGTCCTGGGAAATCTGATCTGCTAGTCAGCATCACCTTTGAACCCCATGCCTCTCTTCCAGTATGGGGGACTTCAAAAGTCCTTTCTATGCCTATGTGGAGTCCTCCCTATAGGGAGATGGTCCCTTACCATCTTTCCAAACTTCAGGTCCATAACACCTTTCAAAAACAGAAAGAAAGAGACTGAGTTGCAGCCAGAAGGGGAAGTTAGATCTCAGGAAACTCTTCCTGTTTTTTCCCATAGGTACATGTCTAGGAGAGGAATACCTCCACTTGTTAAAAATGGACAGCCTCAGAGCTCTTCCCATTGGGTGGGAGAGATGGGAAGGTGGCTGTAGGAGGCCCTGGCAAAGCTTGTGTGTGTGTGTGTGTGTGTGTGTGTGTGTGTGTGTGTGTGTGTGTGTGTAAAAGTGGAGGAGGCAGGTCAGAGAGGACAGGTGGCCAGTCTAAGTGCTACCCTGTGGCCTTCCTACCCCCTCCGGATTCCCAGGACATAACTGGGAGGATGGACCATCCCTGCTGCAGCCTTTAGTGACTAAAACACTTTTCTGAGCAAACAGCTGTCCCGGGCTTGCTCAGCTGACCTCCCTGCTAGAGGAAGGCAGGCTTTGTGGTAGTTTCCCACCTTCTTTCCTCTCTTCCACCTGTTCCCTCAGCCCATCCTCAGCAGCTTCCTTCCCACCCCCAGCCCCACCCATGTTCCTCCATGGTCCCACTGCCAAAATGCCCCTGCTCTGCTCATACTCACCCACTTGCATGGTCTCTCAAGTGCCTTGTGCCCAGGTCTCTCCATTTGTACAAGAAAGGGGCAGGCTTCATGACCTGCTGGCATCTATCACTGTTCTCATCATCCATCAATGGAGTGAGTATTGATTGGGAGGAAGAGTGCTCCCATTTGCTGAGCACCAACTGTGTGACAGGCTCTGTCCCTTATGAGACAAAGAGCAGTCCTCTGTGAGGAGATTAAGGCTCAGAGAAGTACATGAACCTATTTAAGGCGACACAGCCAGTTGGCGACCCCAGAATTGCCTGTGACCTTTGCTCTCCCTGTGGCCACCAACTGCCTCTTGGGAGGTGGATACTGAGGTCAGGGCTGGCTAGGGAACTGTCTGTGGCCAACCCTTGTTCTCTAGGACTCACTTGAGCCCAAGGATGAACTCTCAGATCTGAAAGGATGGAAGTTCAGAAGTGGTTGGGACTTCAGCCAGTGGGGCCAGGTTCAAGCCTATTACGGACTTCTGTTGAGACCTCAGGTCATTGAAGGGCTTGGGTTCTTCTGGAATGGGAGGGGATGAATGAAGTCAGCAGTTTTAGGACTTCATCAGCAATAGAATCTTTTTACAGACTGAAGCATAAAGTAGCTTACACATGAAGCTGGGTGTGGTGGTGTACATGTTCGTAATGCCAACATTCAGGAGGCTGAGGCAGGAGGAGCTTGAAGTTTGAGACCAGCCTGGACTACAGAGTGAGCTCAAGACCAGCCTGAACTACATAGTGAGACCCTGTCTCAAAAAGACAAAAAAAAAAAAAAAAAGCTCAGAAATGTAGAAAACAAGCTCCAGATATGCTGTGGTGGGGGTTGAGGGACAGGAGTCAAGTCTACCCACTTGTCTTCCTCCTTGCATCCAAGAAATCCCCAAGTTTTCTTGTAGTTAAAGAAAGGAGGACAGTGTCTCCCCAGCTAATGACAGAGGGCACCTATTGTGGAGTAAGGCTTGGAGGACTTGGGGAGATGTGGAGAGAAGCTCATAATGCCAATGGCTTCCATCAGCAAGGCAGAGCTGAATGCTAAGCCTGCTGCATGATCTGAGATCTGCCTTGTCTCTAAACATCCAAGAAACCCTGTTCCTATCCCCATTTTGTTTTTATGTTTTTCAGTACTGAATATTTAACTGAGGGTCCATACATGCTAGACAAGTACTGTATATTGAGCTACATTTTAATTTTGAGACAGGGTCTTCCTAAATTGCCAGGCTGGCTTTGAACTTCCACTCTTCCTGGCTTAGTCTCCTGAGTATCTGGGATACAGATGTTCACTGTACAGAAAACCAAGCCTCAATAAAGAGATTTGCCTAACGAAATTATTTTTTTTTATTTTATGTATTTAGTTACAGGGTCTACAGGGTCTCACTACATAGATCAGACTCATAGTGATTCTCCTGTTTTCAGCCTCCCAAAATTTGGGATTACAGGCACACACCACCATTCCCAATCTAGATTGCTATCTCAGTGCACCCTGGGGATGGGGCTGGCAAGGCACGCCAGGGGTCCAACCTGGCACTGCACTCTGCCTAAGCAGGCACTTAATGGAGTTCTTGATACTCACTGCAGTGCTTGCAGGAGGGGTATTGGCGTGGCAGAATATTCTAGAGCCTAGGAGAGGATGAGAAATTTTAGTCAGTATAATGCTGGAGGCCTTGAGTGCCAGGCCGAGGGTACTTTGGCTGGACAGGAAGCCGGGACACCTGGCCAGGACCTGCCTGGGACACTGTAGGAGCTGAGGCTCCCCAGAAGAGCATGTAGGAGGAATGGGCCAGAGGGCACCTGCACACAGGCAGATTGGCACTGCCAAGGCAGAAAGCTCTGAAACACAGGTCATAGTTGGGCTTCTAATTCTGCCATCATGTATCACTTCCCTATTTTCTGGCTGTCAGGGGACCAGCCAGAAAGTCACACAGTACATAGGGATTAGGTACAGATTATGGACAAACATGAGCCGTCTATTTTACTGATCCTCGGTGGAGGTGCTCATGGCTGACTATGCCTCACTGTTACCTTGAGCATACCTCAAATAGAAGCAGGAGGTAGAAGACATATTAAAGCTTTCTTGTTCTCTTCACAGCTTAGAGAGGGCAGGAGACTTAAGTTGTTCAGTGGGTTAGAGAGGGTGGAGGGACCCAGGAAGTTTCTTCTTCCCCAGATTTGAGTAGCCACTGACCTGCACCCTGGCCAAGACCAAGCTTATCAAGCCAGTCAGCTCAGAGCCACAGGAAG
Organism: Ctenomys sociabilis; assembly: GCA_004027165.1. Taxonomy (NCBI): domain Eukaryota; kingdom Metazoa; phylum Chordata; class Mammalia; order Rodentia; family Ctenomyidae; genus Ctenomys; species Ctenomys sociabilis. The sequence goes on from PVKA01003219.1 coordinate 46,489, forward strand.
TGGGGAGGGAGCAGTGTGGCTGAGCTCAGCGAAAGTGAACCCCCATTGATCTAAGACCTGGAGGGGGGCCTGCTAGGAGGAGAAGTGAAGGGAGAAAGGGGTGTGGAAATGAAGGTCAAAGCCATCCCTTCTTGCACTGCTCCTCCTCTGCCTTCAGGATTTTTTCCTCCTTAAACCTGCTCCTGGAAGATTGGGCAGAAGACATATAGGCCTGTGGTCGTGCTGGTAGGTTCCATGTTCTCAGAGTGAGCTGCTGGAATATAACAGGAAGGGCTGTTGTGAGTTCTCAGCATGCATCAGGAAAGGTCTTCCACGTTCCCCTGGTGGAAGAAACAGGCATGTGTGCTCAGGAAGGGAGATGGTGTGAGAAACAGGACTGAATACCGAGAGGCAGGAAGGGTTTTCAGCAAAGGGCTGGACAAGGGAGCTGGGAGTGCTGGCAGGAGGGCACAGAGGAGGGATGAGTAGCACAGTAACAAGGTAGAGGCTCAAAAAGCATGACTTCCAGGTCAAGCTTGAAGTCAAGCTAACTCAGGCTCCCAGAGGCTCCTCTCTGACCCAACCTTGATCAAACACCTGTGCAAGCCAGGTGTGGTGGCACATGCCTATAGTTCCAGCTATGCAGGAGACTGAGGTAGGAGAGTCTCAAGTTCGAGGCCAGCCTGGGTAGTTTAGCAAGGACTTGTCTCAAAAAATAAAAGGATTGAGGGTGTATAGAGCTAAGTGGTAGAGTGTCCCTGGATTGGATCCCCAGTACTTCCAAAAGCAAAAACAGAACAATAACAAACCAAACTCCTATGGAAGTGCCCTTCTCCTTTAAATATTAGATAGGCAAAAACTATGCTTTTTTTTTTTTTTAAAGTGTCCAAGCTCAACAAAAATTAGAAATCTTTTTTAGTTTTTTCTTTAGTACTGGGGATTGATCCCAGGAGTGCTGTATCACTGAACTAAATCCCTGTATTTTTAACAGGTTCACAAGAGGGCTGTGATTCATATGTCTCATGGCTGAGCAGTTCCAAACCACTGGTTGTACATGTATGACTGTCACTTGAGTGGCATGGATCAGTCATATGTGTACTAGAGGTACAAGGCCATGGGAACATGTTGAAAACATTTTCTGTTTTGAAGGAGGGTTTTTCTCAGTTGATAGGTTGTCCAAGTTGAACTTCAACTTGTGATCCCTCTGCCTCGGCTTTTGTCACTACTGAGATTACAGGCATGTGCCACCACGCCTAGCTTAAAATGAGAAATCTTTAAGGGTAGAAGTGAGAGGGTATTCCTGGTAATGAGAAATGGAAGCTGCCCTTTGAGGGCAGTTCCATGTTGCAGCAGAGACGGAACTGGTAGCTGGAGACATCACAAATGACAAGGGTACAGTAGGCTCTTTCTTAGCTCCAGATCTCTGCCTGCCACTTGGGTCTGGCTCTAGGTAGAGAATACACATGTGAGTAGACTTCTCATGCTGTCTGCATGGGGAGAGGAAAGGCACAAGATTTGATATCCAGATCTCCAGAGCGTGGTGGCACATGCTTATATTCCCAGCACTCAGGAGGCTGAGGCAGGATCACTATAAGTTTGAGGCCAGGCTGTCTACTACTGACAGCCTAAACAACAAGTAAGACTATTTCACAACACAAAACCCACAAATCAACACACTCATATTAGAACTTTTTGAGACTGGCACACCCTTATCTGACGTGGGTACATACAACTGAGAAGCCCTCACTTAGGGTTTCATATCCCATGGCAGGAAAGTGTGATGCTGACAGTTTTATTTTTATTTTTATTTTAGGAAACGGTCTACAGGGTGTTCAGTGACTCACTACGAGATCAGACTCATAGTGATCCACCTGTTTTACAGCCTCCTAAGAGCTGGGATTACAGGGGAGCACCACTAAACCCAGTCTCAATTGCTGTCTCAGCGTGCCCTGGGGGCAGAGCCAGCACAGCAGGCCTGGGAACAGTCTCAAGGATAAATTTTATAGCATATTAGAAGCATAGTATTTTGAGAGACATATTACTCATGGAGGAAGGCATATCTGAAGACCCAGAGAAAATGGAGCAATGTGAAAAGAAATTTAGTGTAGTTAAAAAATTCAAGGGCTGGCCAGATAGCTCAGCAGATTGAAGCTCCTGCTTAGGCAGATGCAAGGACCAGGATTCAATCCCTGGCATGCTATGCTGGCCCCACTCCAGGGCATGCTGAGGTAGATTGAGACTGGGCACATGCCTATAATCCTAGTGCTTGGGAGGATGAAAACAGGAGGATCACTACAAATCTGATCTGTGTAGTGAGACTGTAGATCCTGTACTAAATATATTTAAGAAAAAAATTCAAGAGCCGGCCAGATAGCTCAGCGGACTGCCTAGGCAGAGTGCAGCACCTGGGGTTCAATCCCTGGAGTGTGCTGCTGGCCCTGCTCCTGGGGTTTTCTCAGCTGGATTGAGACTGGGTGTGGTGGTGCGTGCCTATAAGCCCAGCGCTTGGGAGGCTGAAAACAGGAGGATCACTTCGAGTCAGATCTATGTAGTAAGACCCTATAGACCCTTCAGACCCTGTACCAAGTACATTAAAAAACAGTAAGAAGATAAAGGAAGAAATGACATCTATACAATAAGAACAGAAAGATATCAAACATGAACATGCAGCAGAAATGAGATCTACAAATTTTAGAAATGAAACTCAAAAGTCATTGATGTTGAAAAAGTAGCAATCAAATTGGGAAATACAGCTGAAGAATTAATGAGTTAGAAGCTAGAGCTCAGGAAATCTTCCAGAAGGGACCACAGAACAATAAAGAAATTAAACATATAAAAGGAAAGAAACATTAAAGATTCGATAGGACTGTAGCTTATGTACTGTTTCACACAGATACTGAATGAGCTCTTTCCAGAAATAAGCCATGAATTTCCAGTTTCAGAAGGCCCAGAGACCACCTAGTAAGAGATCTTTCAAAACAAAACAAAACTGTATCTAGACACCTTGCAGTCAAAGTATAGAATGTTAAAATAATCAGGAAATTCTAAAGGCCACCAGGGAGAAAAGATAGCTTATCTGCAAAGGTCCAATAATTGAATTGACAGTAAACTTCTCATCAGCAACAACAAATGCCAAAAGACAATGGAAGTGTATCTCCAGAGTGCTGAGGACAAGTAATTGTGAACCTGTAATTTCCTGTCCTGTGAAACTATCATTTAAATCAAAGGGCAAAATAAAGACATTTGGACACATATGAGATCTTAGAAAACTTCTATTTCACACACCTTCACTGAAAGAGGCACAGGGACTTGGGGGAGGAGCCAGAAGCTCACAGAGGTGTCACAGGTCTTAGTGGAGCCAGGACTTCAGATGGGGTAGAGGCTCAGGATTGTGGGCAAGCTGGGGCTGTTTCAGATCTCACCTAAGCATCAGCCAGACAGGAATGCAGCCCAGCCTGGCTCAGCTGGGACCCAGCTCAGGTTCACCCTCTTGAGTGCCAGCCTCACTGTCCTTCTGTCCCCTTTTTCTGGGCTGTGGTAGTGGTATAGCACCCATTAGGGGTGACACCACCAGCCTGGCAATGTGAAAAGAAACTTGATATAATGTTGGTTGGCTCTCGGGGCCTGGAGGAGATCATGGCCAAGCTACCTGATCACTGACCTCCACTCTTGGGTCCTCTCTTATTGAGAGCTCAGGTCCCAACTTACAAAAGCCTAGAGATGGCAGGAGTGGTGGAACAAATGCTCAATCTATACAGGGGTTAGTAGGAGAGGGGACCTTCATGAACAGAGCAGATCAAACGAATGGAAGTTGAGCCACTGGGACACCTTGAGTAGGAGGCTTTTGGGAGCTTCTGGCTTCATTCAGTAAGCTGGTGCCCTGGGGAAGTTTCTTAACCTATTTGAGCCTCAGTTTCTTGTTTATAAGTTGGGGGGAATACCTACTTAATGAGATGAAATGAGAGGCCATTCAGGTACCAAGCTTAAGCTATATTTTTCTACACACAATTTCTTAAAAATATAATTTCCAATGGCCCTAACATATTATCAATCAAAAAGAAAAAATAAAAACCTGTTAATAAGAAAAACTCAAGGTGAGAGCAGATGAGCAGAGATGGTTTGTATGTAGCCATGCTGGAATCCCTGCCTGTGGTCTAGCTGTAGTGATGGCTTCATGTCCACTTACTTCTTGGGTACTGTGACACTTGGGTGCCAAGGTGTCTGTGCCCTGCTCTAAAGGCACAAAGGTGACCCAATTGTAGGACCACCTATGAGGAAGATGGCCAAGACCACAACTTTTCTCTCAAAGGGATGAGTTTCCTCAAGCCTATTCCAAGTGTTTACTATTTATTGTACTCATTCCCAACCAAGCCCCACCCCCAACTCAACATCCAGTATAAACTCTGTAATAGCAGAGACCTCATCTGTGTTCAAAATGCTTAAAACAATGTCAGACATACAGAGGGTACCAAAGAAATATTTGCTGAATGACTGTATATGAGTTCTAATAATAGTTCGAAGAAGTTGATATGGGAGCCTTGAAGAGATCCTCGCTGACTCTGCCTAAGGAATTAGACATTTCTTTGCAAGAGCCATTTAGGTTGGGCCTTGATGGATACATAGGAGATCAATATGTGAAAAGGGGAGTGAAAGAGCATTCCAGGCATTAAGGCTAGCACATTCTGAAAACATGGGAATTCAGGAACCAGTAATTGGGTGTGACAGTAACATTGAGTGCAGCGGACGGGGGGAATGCAAAGAAAGTCAGATGAAGAGATCCTAGAAGGGACTTAAGCTGTCAGTCTTTATTAAAATATAAGCCCCTGCCTTGATGTAATGCTTACTGTGGAGACAGTATGACAGGGTTTCCAGCCGTGTCATCCCACAAAGGCTCCTCTCTTCAAAGGATGAGTCTTATTAGGAAGAGGGTAAGGATAGTATCTACTGAGAAAAGGGACTCTCTCTTACTTTGTAGAACAGTCTTAAATAGAGATGGGGGAAGGAGCACCTGCAATTCTGCCAAGTGTTGCATGCTGCCCCCTCGTGGTCTTGGGCAGACTTGTGCAGCAAGGAAACCAGCCCAGTGCTCTGCTCATAATCACAGGGGTCTCCAACCTGGAGACCTCCTGGAGCTTTACTGCAACTACCAGCTGTCTCCAGACCAGACCAAATGTAAAATATCCCTGGCTAGTGAATTCTGGGAGGCTAAAAGGAAAAGACCTATACTTACCATCTCACTCCCATTTCGTGGGATTGAACCCTAGAAGTGTGCAGAAATACGTCGTCTCCTTTTAAATTTTTGAGACAGGTGTTAAGTTGTCCAGGCTGGCTTTGCATTTATAATTATCCTGCCTCAGCTTCCTAAGCAGCTAGGATTATAGGCATTTCTTTTTTCTTCTTGGTTGGTTCAGGCTGCCTTAAGGGCGGGTCTGGTAAGGCATGTGGAGCTGAGGATCGAACTAGTCTCGTGCACCTGACTGCGTTTGCCTGAGCAGGTGCTTAAACAACTGAACTAACCTGTAGGTGCCCAGGCATTTCTAACATAATACAGGCCACTTCTGGCCAGAGCAGCTGTGTGTACATGGTAGCAGGAAATCAGTGTTTTGGTTTTCACTCCAACCCTAATTCAGTGACCTTGAGCAAATCACTGCATTACACTAGGCCTCCTATGAGTCTATGCCTAACACAAGATCACGATCCCTCTTCCTGTCTGTCCTGTATGGGCACAGTGAAGATCATCAGGACGGATGTCACAAAGGCTAGGAAAAATATTTAGTGCTCCGGATGTAAGGGGATCATGCTGGGTATTAGATAGGGGCTCTTGTAGGCTGCACCAAAGGGTTTGTTTACACCAGGATGGGCCCTGCTGGCAAAGCAATTTAAAGTGAACATGCTCAGCAGAGAAACTGCTTGCCAATCAAACTGAAACATCTTCAAAACAAGAATGAAAATCTGTGCCACAGACTCTGGGAAAATGAAGATCCATCACCTGGCCTAAAATTCCAATTGTGTTTTTTCAGGAATGTGTGGAAGAGCTGTGAAGTGGTACAGAGGGGACCAAGATATGAACCAGCAGCGCTTCTGCCTTCTGAGACCAGGCACCTCTGCTGGCATGCTTTCTCTTCTGTATCCTCTCCATGCAAGCCTGAAACAAAGCTGTTCATAGAACTTGCTAATTGTATGTCACCATCTTGCTGAAATGTGTCTGGGCATGGCCAGGTACACAGGCCCAGAGACTTCCATCTGAGACAGACAGCTAAAAGGAAGGTAACCAACAGTGAACTTACAAGTCTGTGGAAGCTGCCCCAACTCACTTGTGTTAAAGGGGCAATTACTGACTTCTCAGCATGACATTGTCACCTGCTTTACTTGCCCTGAGGACACTAGGATAGTGTGCCCACAACATTACACTAGGAAAACAATGTTTCCCTCATTTCATGCTGTGAATCTCTTACCTGGTTCCATCTGTTTTGGTGACCAGAAATCTTACCATCAAATCAATTACGTAGGTCCTGAGAGTTGTCTTGCATGTTTTTTTTTTTTTGACATGGGGCTTGCTAGTGTCCACACCGATGTCAAACTCATGATTACTCAAGTGATCCTCCTACCTCAGTCTCCCAAAGAGCTGCATTTACAACCATGTACCACCAGGCTCTGCTTGTTGTTTTTATGACCCAATTCCCTACTCAATTATATTTTCCCTAATTCTAACTTGTCTTACTTTATTACTTTGTGTTTTCATTGCAAGCCATCTAAATTACCTTGTGGAATGGAGTACTTAGGTGAAACAGAATGACACACGTCTAAGTACTTCTTAAACGTGACATAGATGTCTAAGTACTTCATAAACAAACTAGGTGTCCAGGGGATAGTAAAGAGCCCTGGCCCCAATCCCCACCAAGAAAATAAAGAGCAGAGGGCAGACCTGAATGTCGGCAAAAAATAAATAGGCCTAAGAAATCTGGAAGACCTCTTGGGAAGGATGAACAGAGGGCAGTGGTGCTATCTTTTCCTCACTCCTAAACACCAGTTCACATCCTGCCACTATGGTCTCCAGCAGTGAGGGAATCCTAAGAGCATCAGGCTCAGGCTTAAAATGAAACATACGGTTCTTCCCAATTTCTACCTCATTCCAGAAACAATCCCAAAGGCAAGGAGTTGTCCACAGCTTTGTGGCCAAATACCTATTTCTGGCACCCTGTTCTCACTGTTCTTCCTACCACAGAACCCACTGTGGCTGTAAAGATGCATCTTGGAAATTAGAAAGATGACCTGCCACCAACTTTCTGTTCTCTGATCCCAAAGTCAACAAGGAGTCCCCTGCTCTATCAACTTTGAGTTGCTGGCTGACAAAAGGCCTGGGCTACCCACCCTCTGTGGCAGATGCAATGCCTTTGATAGTTAACACTCAGCAACCCAGGCCCAGCTTATGACAAGGAAGACTAGAGGATTTGCCCTGGCCCTTGACAGGGCTAGTATTTTTCTGAAGAGACCTAGCTCTCCACCAGGCAGCAATGTGTATGGTAGTCTAGTTAGGTCGCGCATATGCCCACTCTGAGCAGCAGATGTATTCTGAGGAAGCCTGTTAGACCACCCAAGGGCCTCAGTCTGTATCATATAAGTGACAGGTAAGGGCCTTATAGTTTTGGACACCCCTCTTCACAAGGGTGCTTTTGCTTTCAGATACCCAAACTGAGGACAAACAAACCTTTACAAAAGCCAAGTGGCCCATGACATCCCTAGACACAAAAACCAACTCTATAGAGTATCTAAAACGAGATTTATTGCATTTCATGCAGTTTGAAGTCCATGCAGCACAGGAGACTAGCACAACTTTTAACGTGTTTAAAAATAAAACTAGGAGGGGACAAAACGCACAAAGTTCTAGTCTCCTTGGGTCCCTGGGAGAGAAGGCTGTGGAATGAACCCACCCGCTCTTCATGGGGAATGAGTCTATCTCTTAAACACAAAGCATGTTTCAGTGGCCTCTGGATGCAAAAGCAGAGCTCAGATGAGCAAGGGGGTAGGAAGAGAACTAGTGACGAAGAAGCTAACACATTCACCAGTTCAGTATGAGGGCAGAGAGCGGTGGCAAATTTTGGGGCAGCACCTGTTCCAAGAGCCAGAAAATCCCACACAACCCTATGAAGATTTCCTTCTAAGGGGTAATGAGACCAAAATGAAAATGAAGTATTTCTTTAACCACACACTTCAAGACAATGTTATAAATATGTTATTTAATATTCTCATTTCATAGCATTGGACACACAACTCAACATAATGAAATATTGATTCCTTGGAGAAAAAAAAAATATTGCATCTTTCTGTTGGAGAATCTCTGTTCCCAGGCATGGGGTGTAGTGCACCAGTGTCCTAGCCTGCAGGAGGCACTGAGGTTGGCAGGGTCCTCTGGGGAGGGAGGATGTATCCATCACCTGGGGCTGTATGGCAAAAACTGTGTTGGGTGTCCTTGGCCTTGCCAGCTCAGGCCCTCAGTCGCCGGTCACCTGAGGGGCCTGCCCATCGGAGGGCTGGTTGGCTGATTGGATGAACATGGGCTGGGCGAGGTCCTGGCCCGCAGGCATGGTGACTTGCTGGATCTGGTAGAGCTGCTGCGGGGAGTGGAGAGGAGAAAGTGAGGTCACCCCTGGGAGAGGGGCACGCAACTCCCTATGGGCCTCAATCTGGTTGAGGACCCTAGATACTTCAACTACCACCCACAGGCATCAGAAGGAGGAAGGGGTGGGGTATTCTGCTGGGGCTGGGAACAGCAGACACAGGAGGCGCCAGCCTGGTGTTGGGGGTTATATGTGTTGGGCAGGGAGGAGGTGCAGGGAGTTGTATTTCCTGTGGCTTTCACTTCTGTGGGCTCTGCCTTTCTCATTAGCTCAAAACCTTGAGCTTGTTGCATGCTGTTCCTCTGTGACAAACATAAGCAATCTGACCAGTGTACCAGCAGGTTGGAATCTGGCATTTCCCCAAGTCTTGGTACTCTTCCCTGACATGGGGAGTAGTGATTACCCCCTTTTTTGCTTTCCTTGGCTTACTTGGCTCAGGCTGACACTAAAGTGTACCTGCATTTTCTACCTGAGCCCTATGAAGGAGGCGATCTGATATTAAACATTCACTACAGCCAATCCTATATGAGTGAAGAAGTTCCCATAGCCCTTGATAAGATTAGCACCTCTTGCTTCTTGATTTCTTAGGGGCTCCCAAAAGAAACCTAAAGTTAGGACCTCCACCCATAGGAGCCCTGGTGTAAAAACTGGACAACCTGGCACTAGCAGAAGTCAGAGAGGCGTCCCAAGGCTAGCTGTCCTCCCTTCTGTGCTGCAAAGAACAAAAGTTTGGACATACCCTCCTATAAGCCCCAGTATTTTGAGGGAAAAACAGCAGAAAAAGAAAAGATCCTTTCCTTGTATACATTTAGAACTATTGAACTCCAGGTACCAAGAGACCATGAATGGTCACAGACTGTCTGCATTTCACTAATACTGTATGTGCTATTATAAAGCATGATGGCTTAAGGAAAAAAAATTCTAGATGGGGAAACAGGAAACTTGCATTCTAATCTGGCTTTGACATGAACAGCTGACTGAACATGTACAAGGCACTTCCTACCTCTAGGACTTAAGTTTTCTCATCTGTAAAATGGCAATTTGGGCTAGGTAACGTGTCTATAAAATCTAAAGGATATGTGCCTTGACTTAAAGACTGTACTTTTTAAAACAAGTTTTATTCACTATCAGTAGACAGTACTACAGTTGCTCTAACCATCCAAGCCCATGCCTTATCTGTGACCTTGTTCCTCCCAACCACCTGCTCTGAGCCCTTGCTCAAATTGGGTATTTTACCTGTCCATCCGTGAACTGGCTGAACTGCTGCTGTCCTTGCTGGACTTCTGTCTGTGTGATCTGTGGAATGTAAAATGGCAGAGTAGGCACATCAGCTGCAGGGTCTGCTTTACTGCTTTCCACCCACAAAGTCCAAATGAGACAATGACTTTAAATACCCAGAATAGAGAACAGTTGCTCAATGAGGGTTCAAAATTAATGCCTTTGCCCCTATCTCCTAGCCCTGACAATTACCCAAAGAGGTGGTGGCACACAGCATACTAAGCCCTGGAGCATGAATGATACATCCATTACACCCATACCTCTTAATGTACTTCTCCTCCTTCCTCCTGCAACCCTTCACTTCAAGAATACCTTAACTCTGTTTTCACAAGAACAGGTGTAACACTATTTTTAGGGTAGAAGCCCTAAGAGTCCATCTTTCAGCCACTGAAGGTAAATTTTAAAATGTTGGGCAAAAGCAGTTAAGTGGTCCCTTTCATCTTAGGTGAGATCCAAACCAAACTCATTATCACCAAGATTATCTGAGTGAAATATGAAACACCCTAGCAAGCACTGGCCCTGGACCTGGCAGTCCTCATGGCAAACCTATGATGTACTTTTTCCGAGAGAGGCAACTTGCACCCTCTGGGCCCAGGAATGGGAGGCAGAAGGGAAAGAGATGGGGTCAGGGGCTGCAACAAGAAAACCATCTATCACATGCACTTAAAATCAAATTTGGGGATTTTAAAATAAATTTACTGCCATAAAAATTACAGCATATACTGGTAACTGCTGGGAATAGCTCAATAAACTATGAAGAAGACCAGGGCCTGTGCATGTGTGTGTGTAAGGAACATCTGTCTACCAATGGACTCTGTAACAGCTCTGGGGATGCTCATAGTCAACCTGCAAGGTAAGGCCTGTGATCTCAAGTGTCCTCCTAATAGCCAAAAGTAAGCCCCGTAGGCCTACCTAGGAAACGATAAGAAGCAAGAAAGGGCACATGTGACAAAGGACTTCATATTACTATTCCTCATTTTGGGCCCTTGTTCCATGGGTTTATAAGATACTTAAAGGCAAGAGCTATGTTTTGTCTTTAAATTTTCAGTGCAAAGAAATACTCAAGAAATGTTTGCAGAATAAACTGAATAAGCCTGAGGCAAATAGGAAAATTCTCCTTATAGATGAAAAGATTACTGTGTGTGTAGCCAGCAGCATTGACATTCATAGCAGCAGAGAAGAAAGTCTCATTTACCTTTAAATCACACGTGCTATTTGTTTGAGATCCATTCAACATTTATTAAGCACCTACTAAATGGCAAGTTGAGCCGCGTGTGGTAGCACACACCTGTAATACCAGTACTTGGGAAGCTGAAGCAGGAGACAAGTTCGAGACTAGCCTGGGTTACAAAGTGAGCTCAAGGCCAGTCTGAACTGCATAGTGAGATCCTGTCTCAAAAAAAGAAAAAAAAAAAAAAAAAAAAAAAAAAAAAAAAAAAAAAAAAAAGGCAAGCAAGCAGGTTGTCACAATTACATGTTGTGGAGATTTTAACTTCCCTCTGGCCTATCCCCCTTTTCTCCTCAAATCTTCTTTTCTGGCTTTAGTTCTGTTTCCTTAAGCAACCTCTGAGAAACCAAAGCCCTATCTCATTCCTTCCTATTTCCATACCATAAAAAGCTTTTTGGATCTCAGGAAGAATCTTACAAGGTTTGGGGGAAAAATTTTTTTGGAGACAGGGTTCAGGCTAACCTTGAAATCACTATATATCCCAAGCAGGCCTTGAGCTTGCAGCAATTCTGCCTCAGATGGGATTACAGGCATACGTCGCTATGTCCAGCTAAAAACAATTTTCAAAGAAAGGGTCTCAAGAGTGTGCCTACTTTTAAATGTGATTCAGTGTCACTGAGCCTAGAAGAAAGTATTGAAAAGCCTACATCCATAGATGCACAGAGAGTAAGGAAGAAAGGGGCCCTTTAATGATTCCAGAGACTATGTGGAATTCAGAACCCTTACTTTTGGCTCATTCCTCACATTTTCCCAAATGAGATTTTTGGAGACCTGCTTTATCATCTCAGCTCTTGTCACCATTGTCAATAGATACATCACCAGAAATGCAACTGGGCCAGACAGATCCAGCTCTTAAACGATTGCTGCTTTTTTTGGGTCTGAAGCAAAAGAATCCATTACATGCCTCCCCTTGTTCAGAATTCCCCAAGCTCCTTAAAGGATGTCCATGTTGCTCAACCCTCCAAGGCTGGGGGTAGCCTCTTTGACTCTGACACACAGCCTTCAATAGTGTAAAGTAGAGGAGGAAATGAGGAGGGGAAGATTCTGGCCAGAAATGTATGCAGAGGTAAACTAAGATGAAGCTTTCCAGAGAGAACAGAAAATGTCAGAACAGAGCAGCTACTCAGATTTAAACATGGAAATGCAGCCTGTGGATTAAGCTTCCTCCAGCCTCACATGCATGTGTACTCACCAGGTGTCCTCTGGTTTGTGTTCCCTTTGGTGTTTAAGAATAAAATCTACAAAACATACTTCACTTCAGATCCAGTCTTCCTATTACCCCTATTCTGGGCAGCAGAACACACTGGGGTATAATCCTTGCTGAAGGAAGACGTGGCAACAGTTGCGTCTTGAAGTACTCCTTTCCCACCAGAAGCCAGCCAGCTGCTGCTTGTCTCCAACTCAAGCCCCATGTCTCTGGTACGTACCTGTTGGGCATTGGTGGCAAGTGTCTGGATCTGTCCCTGCACGACTTGGGTGCCTGATACAGGCTGGGCTAAGCGTATATACTGCAGCTGGCCAGCATTCAACTGTACCTATGTCAAGGGCAGACACAAAGAGACCACAGGAGTCTGAATTCAGTCTCACAAGGGTAAGCAAGCTTCCCATGACCAGAAATACTGATTGCCCTCTACCTCTCAAGCTCTCCAAAGAAAAACTAAACAGAGGTCAATACAAGCAACATAGTAACACCCTCACGCATAAGTCACACAATACAAATGTTATGCTACCCAAATGGACCTGGGAAGAAAACTCTCAGAATATCTTCTCATATATGTGAAAACAACATGGTTGTGTGCTCATCACCTGGGGATTCTTTACTGATCAGAACTCATCTTACATGGGGGGTTCTTTTTCCTCCACCTCCACACTTTCCAAGATTGTGCAGAATTCCAGTTTTGCCAAGAACCCAAAACAGATGGCTACCATACTGCATCACAGCCCTAGTACTGCTCAACCCTATGCTATGCATCTTGGGGAAAATTTGGTCTGTTTTTATTATCTTTGGCCCCAAGAGCCAGGACCAATGAGAGCTGTGGAACTTTTTATTTTTTTATTTACCTATTTTTTTGGCACAGGGTCTTGCTACACAACTTGGACTCATAGTGATCCTCCCATCTCAGTCTCCCTAGTGCTAGAATTACCACCTCACCAGGTTTTGGTGGCCAGCACGGCATGTGGTAGCAGGGATCAAACCCAGAACCTTGTGCTTTCCAGGCAGGCACTTAGACCTCTGAGCTATCTCCCCAGCCCTGGCTGTGGAACTTTGAGGATCCTTGGTGTTTATCACTAGCGTTTGACCAAGCACCTCCCATGGGAAAGCAAAATCAATAACCTTTCACAGAAAAACCTCACCATGGGAAACCAAAGCTACAAAAGTGCCCTTAAACTATCTTAGTCTTATGAATAAGTCTCAGATAATACAATAATAATACACTGACTGCATTTAATTGTGTGCTAAAAGCCTTAACTCGGGCTCTTAATGCTCCTGTGTGCCACGAAAGTATTAGTGCTTAAGCTGAGGATAAATGGAGCACAGAGGCAATTACAGTATGAGGAATTACAGCTCAGCAGACAGTGGCACTAGAGGATGGACAGCAGACATTCACACCTGTGACTCAGGGCTGAAAGGTTCTGGGTACCCAGAAAATGGCTTCTTACTGCCCAGCCTTCCTCTGTTGAAAGAAGAAGCTTCTTCAGGCTAAAAGGTAAGTTGTGCCTGCTCAACCTATAGCAAACCACATCCTGGCGATCAAGTACTAACATCATCACACGAGGAGCACACTGAACGGATGAAGCTGCACGCCTGGATACAGTGCTAAGTCGAACACTTCTCTGAAACTTCTGCCCATAAAAGGTCCAAATCATTGAGAAAAACTATGAGATTCTTGGCAGAACATTCCAGAAGTGTTTGCTGGAGGCAATAGACAGGGATATAAAATCTAAACCCATTAAGAATGTGGTTCCAAGGAAATAGGGCAAGAATACTATGACCTATAGTCATTTCTTTACCAAGAACTACTCTGGAAAGTTGTGGCAACAAGCCTAAATTTCTAAACAAATCTTACAATGCAGTTTCTGGGCTATAACATTAAGTTTCTATTGAGAAATAAGGCAGTTAGGTATAGGCTTGCAAAATCTCATCTGTTGAGACAGATAGTGGCTGGTTCCAGGAATCACCAGACTTCCAGCCCAGAATCCCAGGATGAAAGACTAAAAGTCTTGTTCTAGGAGTGAGGGAATTTAACTTTCTAGCCTGGACGAACTCTGCAGAAACCCCAATGTAGAGTCAGGCATGGTGGTGCACGCCTGTAATCCCAGTACTCCAGAGGCTAAGGCAGGAGGATTGTTACAAATTCAAGACCAGCCTGGGCAACAAAGTGAGCTGAAGGCCAGCTTGAACAGCATAGTGAGACCCTGTCTCAAAAAGATAAAACAACAAAAACAAACCAGAAATTCCCATATGATGGAAAAGCCACAAGCCAAATGGTTCCATGCATTTCAGAGCCATAAGTTTTTCTTTTTAGGTTTAAGTCAAGTCAAGACAGGGCAGGCTTGATGCTCTTCGTAGCCTATATTTAGTTACAGAACGAATAAGCCTACCCACTGGTTTCAAAAGGGAAATAAAGTCTCTGTCCTGAAGGTTATCCCGATTATAAGCACTCTGCTGAGTAGCTGAAGGGTCAAAAAATGCATACTCCTGTGCAGATACTCAAGAGTAGTGAGCATGAGATTGTAGATTATGCAACAAATCTTTTGGATTAAAGTTTTGTGCCCAAAGTTAAGTTACTCAAGGCAGGGACACTTCTTTGGCTTTAATGGCCTTGCTTTGGTACCTTCACCTGAAAAAGCAACAATCATTCAAGTTGGAGGTCTTGGGGTTGGTTGGTGGGTGAAACAAATCAGGCAAAGGAGAGCTAAGTCACTTGGAACTGGTGCTGAGAGTATAATAGAAAGAGACACACAGACACCACTTTCCTTAGCTTTTCTTGACTCATTACTCAAATTAAGAGCAAGAAAAGAACCTAAAACAGAGCTGAAGATAATTTTTGAACTTTTTGCAAAGGGACAGTGTTTTGCGAACAAGTACAAGTGAATTTCTATATGAGCATACATTTCAAAGGACAGCCCCATGCCACTCACGTTCCAGCTTTTTGTGAGAAAATGACCACAAACGTTAAGTTGCAAGTGTCAAGACAATGATTTTTTTTAATAAAGCTCAAGTTTAAGTAAAAAAACTAATCTAAGAAATGAAATTTCTCAGGCCACACAGGAAGTAGCAGCAGAGTGAAAAAGTGAGTAAGTTAAATGAAAGCTAAAAAATACACTTTGCAGCATGCTACACTGGAACTAACTTATAACACGCAACAAGTGCATCTATGGCCTTCCCTTCTATACCTTCCTTTTATTCTCTGCTAATCAAAAGACAGGGTTGCCTCGTGGGGCCTTGCAACTAGAGAGCAGCTTCAATGAAGTGAAGTGAAGGCAAGCTGGGAGAACCTGCCCAAATGGCTCTATTGCAGTGGTGAAGCTGAACCAGGACTAAGAGCAAAGTAAAAAACACAATAAAGCAACAAGGTGGAGAGGGCATAGTGGGAATAGAGGTTAAAAACAAAAGAAACACACATGTGTACACATACACACATGCATACACATGGAAATGAGTGGTAGGTATGATATATAAAATCTTGAGGCATTTCCTGTTATGAGCTGAGAAGGTAGGTAGCCATGCAACCCTGGGGAAGGCTTACTGGGATCTGCTGGATCTCTCCCGTGTTAGTGATGATCTGCTGCATCACCTGCATGGTCTGTCCAGTGCCACCCTGGGCCTGCTGGGCTTGACCCTGTGGCTGGGCCTGGACAATCTGCACCTGCTGACCTTCTCCAACCTGCATCGTCACGGGTGTGGTCTGGAAGGAAGAGTCAAAAGAAAGCTGTTTAAGCTCTACCTGAGCCTGTGCAACTATCAAGAAATTAAAGTTGGGAAGTTATTATCCTCTTCCCTAATGCCTAAAAAACTCAACACTAATGAGAACCCTTTACCTAGTTTTTATAGTTACTCTCTGAAATGATCTTGGAAAGCCAACCCAATTTTGGGGCTCACAGTGCAGAATACTTGCTCAAGCCCTAAACATAAAATTCATCCTTCAATATTCCAAATTTTCACAGCTCTTCCAACAACAGTAAGGCCTACATGGCACAGGAAATTTAAAAGTAACCATGATGGTTCATAAAAAGTAATCATAATAGTGTCTGCAGAAAATGGTCAAGCCTGGAGCATGTACATTTTGGTGAATTTAAAGGGAGTGGGGAAAAAATGGGATCTTTCTGAATTTACTAAGGTCAGGAACCTGGACTCCTTCTTAGCCATATAAGACACTGCAAGAAAAATAAAGCATATGGGCTCACCTGTGAGGCTGGGCCTAATACATACTGGCTTTTTATACCCATCCAAGAAGCAGACCAATACTTTTTTTTTTGGTGGAACTAGGGATTGAACTCATGCCCTTACTGAGCTATCTCCCTGCCACAAACTTTTTTGCAGACAATACTAGCTATATACCTGCTTGGGGTCATACCCTGGCATCCCCACAAGAGAAGTAAACACTGTTAAGACACGAGATACTGTTAAGATCTGACTCTTAACAGAGCCTACCTTTGATTAATAGAATCAATAAAGCAAAAACTTTAATTTTCTGGAAATGGTAATCTCAGATTTAAGAAGTATCAGTCTAATATATATGAATTGGCAGACAGTTTTTCATATACTGACTGGGTTGTATTCCTATGAAGCTTATTCTCTGGTGAGATGATCTGAACTGTCAAGTGCCAATCACTCCTTCATCTCTCAAAATGTTACCCCTTGATGCAACCTTTATAGATTACTCAGACAACAGCTCATCTATTGGCAGTGGATAGAGGTGAATTAAACTACGCTGATATTTCCATTCCTAAGGCTTTTTACACCCACTTTGATTTGGAAATAGTCTCTCCCCAGTGTGAACTAAGAATCATATCAGTAGGATAACTCTGAGTCTCAATGAACCATGGACTTCAGCTGAGGTTGCTTTTTGTTTGTTTGTTTGCAGAACTGGGGATTGAACTCAAGCACTTGCGCTTGCCAGGCAAGTGTTTATGAGTTATTCCCCTGCCCCCTGAGGTTGCTAATTTTTTTTTTTTTTTTTTAAGATTTATTTATTTGGTAGTCTCACTATACAGCTCAGACTCATAGTGTAATCTTTCTTTTTTTTGTACTGGGGATTGAACTCAGGATGTTGTACTTGCCAGGCAGGAACTCAAGCCACTGAGCTATATCCCTGGCCTTCAGACTCATAGTGATCCTCCTATCTCAGCCTGCCTAGCACCAGGATTACAGGAGTGTGCCACCATGCTTGGTTTCAGTGGCCAGCATGGTGTGTGGGAGTTTTGGGGCCAGTACGTACCATGCTTGCTAAGTAGGTACTTAGACCACCGAGCTATCTCCTTGGCCCCTAATGTTAATTTTGACTGCACAAGTGTACTAGATATTAATCGTGTAAAGTTACAAGCAAAGGAGATGATGCATTCTGGGAAGTATAGATGAGATTTAAGGGATTATCAGGTAAAGAAAATACTGTAAACTGGTGAGGATAGGAAAAAAAAGATGACAGAGTTCTCAGTAAAAGTATCTGTGATGGTTAGGACAACAAGCATCTTCATTTTCAAACCAAAATGTACAATTCATCCTCCCCAAAATTCCAGAAGTCCACAATTTATAAAATTACAGGTTTTATTCTAGCAAATTCTGCATTCCTCCCAACTCTGCTTTAATATATAGTCAGTCCTGCAAAGGCACATTTGTGCTCAATATGAAATAGCCATCACTGTAGGTCCAGGGAGTTGTGTGATCCCGCACAAGGCCACCCTGAAGCAGCAGGACATTAAAACAACAGCTGGGTGGGACAAATTTCACCACCTTCACAAGTCTTATCAGTTTCAGTCCAAGCAGGTCTGGCTTGGCAGAGAAGACAGATGAAATTCTTGCTGACTCAAAATAAAGTATGCTGCCAACTCATCACTGTACTGTATCAACCCAATTTTCCCGAGAGGATTCCTAAGGTATTTCTAAATCATTTCAGGAAAATGAGGGCTTCTGTGAGCACGGCAGCTGCCAAATCACGCCTGGTGTGCCCTGCTGTCAGGGTACAATGGCCATAAGCTCCTTGGGATCATCAGCCTATCAGGGCCAGCCTTTGGCAGACTGTTTTGACGTTCATGCTATAAAAGGATAAAGCCTTTGGCAGGTATACAGCAGGCATGAAGTTCACTGCAGAGGCACAAGCATGAGCCAGAGAAAGTTCCTCAGGCATCATGGTGCAGTGAGTGCCTTGAGGCGGGGACTGGCTGCAACCATCTTTGAACCTCTCCTACCTAGCACAATATCTAATACACAGCAAGCACTCAATAAATTTCTTATATAAATAAATGAGTGGAGAATAAATCACAAATTCATAATTAATATTTAAATACATCTGTTTTCTTCCAGGCAAACCCAGTTCCTTACTAGACTATATAAGACTTCCCATGTGTGCTCGCTGAACTTATCTACATGGTCCCCTGCATTATTTTTGCTTGTGCTGGGCCCTCTCCTAGCAACACACCTTTAGATGTGCCCCTATAGTATTTGGCACACAATTCTTAGCATATTTTATGCTTTCCACATGGTAGTAATAGCTTAACATGTAGCCCAGCTAGATTATGAATTCCTTGAAAATCAGGAAAGTTCAGTCATATTTATATCCTCAATACCTATCACAAGACTTTACTTACAGAAGATGCTTACTGTATGATAAATACATTAATCACTGACAGATTTTGGATTCAGAGATCAGAGTAGTAGGTCTTCTATAGTCTTTCACACTCCCAGTAGACAATAGTTCTCAACAGTACTATGGAGGGTAAAAAGAATCCTCCATTAACTATTACATAAAGAGGTTACCTGATACAAATTTGGCAGAGCAGAGAAATGCCAGTGAAAAGGGAGAGCATACAAGATGGCAGTGATGCCTGATCTCCCCACTTAGGGAACAAATTTTAATTCTGGCACTGACATACGATAGGTATAAAGTCCACAGAAAAAGGTCTATTATAGAGAACTACAAGTCTTCATGGACCCATCAGAGTGATTATTTTTCCTTCCAAAATTTGTGAGCTCATTTGGGTCTTGAAAACCAACTTGTCCATGGCATGGTCCTTATCTGACCCATGGGTAAGAATGGAGCCCAGAGACTGACAATGCCTCTGTGGCTGCATCTGGGTAAGAGCTCAGGGCTACAGACTTTATTTATTTATTCATTCATTTATTTTGCAGAACCAAGGATTAAACTCAGGCCTTTGCGCTTGCCAGGGAAGCGCTTATTCCACTGAGCCATCTCTCTGGCCCTGAGGGCCACAGACTTAAATCCAGTATTCTCTAATGATGTGGCTGCCTTCTGGCCCCAGTTGAGCTTTCCCTATCTAAGCTTAAGAGGAACTATCTTGCAGGGTGGGTGCCCAAAGCAGCTCACACACCTGGCCCTGCTGAGGCTGTGCGATGATAATCTGCCCAGGCTGGATGGTGGTTGTGGAGCTGGTGGTCTGCTGGCCTTGCTGCTGCCCCTGGACTTGGACAGCAGTGGGCTGCTGAGCTAGCGTGAAGTAATATTGGACGGGCTCGGCAGGAGTCACGGATTGGCGCACCTCCTCCTGTGGGGTGGAAGGAGAGGCAGGTAAGAGGAAAGAACCGACTCAGCAACTGCCACAGTGAATTTCCACTCTTCCCAAACAGGCTATGTGCAGTTGCCTGCTCTGCTGAATGCTGAGCTCTCCACATTTGAAGCCAAAGGAAAGTGGATTTCGAACAGACCAGTTGTGCTAAATCAAACTAAAAATAACAGATTCTATAGGCTTCACAAAACATACAGCCAATTTTCTGAAATACTGAGTAATCATCCACTGCGTGATGAGCTGCAAATGGGCAAATGATTACCATAACTAAATAGCCCCCGTGCCAGCAGCACTTGTCAGTTAACTGCTGTCATGGCCTGTGACTGAGAACATTGCTAATTGCCAGCACTGGAAAGTCACTACCCAAATACCATGCTCTTCAGGCTGGGCCCCATCTCTCAAATAGACAGCATTCTTTTTACTTTGTTCCCACCCACTCACCCACTCTGGGAGACAGTGGAGCAAAGGGAACCATAGGGTATTTCCTGAGCTAGAATTTCAGGCTCAGATGTCAGGTTCAAGAGCACCGGTAGGTGAGCTGCTCAGCTTTTCGCAGTGTATCAAAAATCATGGAGTGCACGTCTATCCAATGTCATGTCTGGTTCTGATTGTACTTAGACACAGAAGGGGGCCTGATGGACAGCTCTCCGCTGGGGTGCTGCCTTAGCTGACTAGGGAGTCGCATTCTGTCCGATCTGTCCAGTGAAGAGACTGTTCCTTCTTCAGCTGACGTTTTCCATGGCAGAAGGAGTAAACAACCCTCTCCCAGCCACCTTGAACTCACAGCTGAGAGTGTAGGATGTTTACACACACTACAACATGGTTATGGCTTAGAGGTTCTGTACTTGATCGGCCCTGGACCACTCACAGAGACTGGCATCTGTCTGATCCGGAGTCACCTGTGGGACTCAATGCCCCGGCCTGGGACAACAAAACATGCAACCTTTGGGTCAAAAATGACAACAAAATGTATAACCATGTGGGCTGGCTGAATAAAAATATTACCTAAATTTACTCATTTCCTTGTTCTGAGTTAAGTTTTCCAGGTTTCAGAAAAAAATGGCTCTTTAAGAATCAGCAACCCTGTGGACTGTCTAAAAGCTCCTCAGAGAGGAACTTCTAAAAAGTTAGAATTGACCTCATCCCCTCAGCAAGGTAGGTACCAGAAATGTGCTTCCACAATGACCTGTTTTAGTAACTGCATGTCAAATTTAGCCTGTTCTGCTAAAATCTATGAGGGTAAATAATCTTTCTCTGGCTCCCCATTATCCCCACCATTCCCATGTGAGCACTTAGTAAATACTAGGTGAATGATGAATAGATACACATACATAAAGACACAGAGGCAGAAAGTACTTTTCTGAATCTAAGTTGATGATATGACACATCCTCTTGCTCCCCCCTCTCCACCTCCAGGTGGAGAGAAGATTCCCTTTTGCTATATAGACTGTGTTGCCACAACAGGTAGACAAAGTTGATGTCCCTTATAGCACAGGGTTGACTATTCTTTCTCTTGCCTTGTAAGTGGGGTACTAGAACTAGGACTGCAGATACGCTGTCTCTGAAACACTTGGATCTCAGCTTACCAAGGTTCCCTGTGGCTCATGAACCCAGACAACAGGGATATTCATCACCTGGGTATCTAAGCAACATGCCTTAGTTTATGTTTAGTCCTTAAACATAAACTAACCACTTACTTTCTTATATTCTATGCCTCAGACTCAGTTTTAAATCTCAAATGAACATGCTGAAGTAGAAGAAAAGGGAGATTCCATTTATTTTCATTAGGTCTCAATTTCTAGAACAACTAATGAGAATGCCAGACCCTAACTTTTAATCATTATAAAAAAAGATCATTCTGGCAACAAAATCTTGGCTATCACTGACACCCCTTTAAGCCATGAAACTGCGGCCAACTGCTCTTTTCAAAACTGCTGAAATAGGTTCAATGTACTTTCCACTGAAGTCCCCACTTTGTATCTAATTAAAAACATAAATTATAAATTGAGAACTAACGTGGAAAAGTTCTTGGGTGATGAGAAGATTCGGTTTAGAGGATCAAAAGCCTCAGCAGCTCATAGGAAGTCAGGTGACATTGAGGTTATTAGCATTTACCAGCCCTAACCTGTGATTGTCTACCTCTAGCTATCCCTGGCAATAGCTAATCTAGCATTGAATATGGTCTTTCTACCAGACAAAAAGCAAACTCTTTACTTCTTTGAGAAGCCAATATCCTTTACTAAACATTGTGCAAGCAGGTAGAGAGCTTCTCCTATTTTTCCCATTGCATCCTCTTAGATGCTTAATGAACTAGGTAGAGTCCAGGACAACAAGTTTCAAGGAAAGGGGGCTAGGTCCGTGTGTTGTGAGGAAAAGGTATGATTGTTCTCAAAGCACTGGGACAAAGGAGCAAAATCTAAGGTTCTGCGTTATGAAGACTCATTATTCTACCAATGGAGGTCAAGCCAGCAAGGGAATGATTAAGCTTGATAAAAGAAATGTGTGAAAAGGTAGTGATATTTCAATGGGCAGGAACTTTCAACTCATAGCTGGGGCAGAGATCAGACTTTAATTACTTTCTATTTTCTGTCTTTACTGCGTCCTTGAAAACTAGTAAGATTTCCAAGCATCTCTGAGAAGGTCTCAGAGGCCTTAGACCCTCAATTCAGGTATTCTGGCTAGTTCCTTCTCTCAAGAGGATTACATGATCCCAAACAGTAGAACAACCCTTGAATGTCTAGATCAATCCTGAACGGGGCACTTGCTCAACTTTAGGAGTGGCCTCTCCAACCAGAGGGCTTGGTCTCGCAATCTTTTCAGAAGCTGAGCCTGAAAAATGCAAGAGAATGATCAGCATCACATCTCAGGGCCATCAGTACAGTGTTGTGCAGCCAACCCCAGGTTGGAAAAAAAGTACATTCACTTTAATAGCAAGAGCGAACTGCTGGCTCCTTCAGAAAGGGTGAGTTTTGGAGAGTAGGCGCTTTTAAAGGACTTCAGGAGGTGCCAGCCAATTTGGAGCTTGGGGAAATTTCGTGTCTATGGAGGATTAAAAATGCTATCTTAGAATTTCAGGCCAGCTTTCAGCAATGTTAACCTTTTAAAGGCCAAGCAGCAGCTGTCCCAAATAGGATGTCAATCAATAGCTTGAACACCTACAAAGAACTAAATCCAGGCAGCAAGGAGCTGTTTCTGCTAGACACTTTAAAAGGAGATAGATCAGAACATTTTGAGTCTGATACTTGAAGAGAGCCAGAAGCATTGAGAACTGTGGAGGAAAAGATAGCACAAGACCCCTTTCTCCAGCTAATCTATCCAGTAGACAGCTAAGAGAAAACAAGAAGTTCACACAATGAAAGTGAGCACAGCCTAATTTCATCAAGCTTTCCACCTCATTTTTAAAGGGAGATTCTGAAGGACAAATGGAGGAAAAATTCCAGCAAGGAAAGCAGGTATATTATTGCCCTGAAGGAAGAGAAGTGTACTGAGTTCTTCCTGTCACTTCTCAGAGAGAAGAGAAGCATCCCAAGAGGAGGAAATCAAGCTCATGGGCACAAACCTGCAATGTCTCAAAGCCGATGTGCAGCTGGGGTCGACCGTGGCAGCCTGCCGCTGTAAACATCCGACTGAAAGCTCCTCTGAACACTTTACAGCTTCCAGTCAAGGATGTTTACAGTAGCAAAGACTGCCCAGGAAAAGAGCCGCAGTGAAGCACACCCTGCTCCAGTATGAAGGCGACACAGGATTTGCTAATCCAAGGCCCTCATGCAAGGTGAGAAGGCCAATTAGGCCCACTTGTCCTATGCTTTCTCTGACTGGTTATTAATTAATACAGGCCAGCATGGGGAGAATAGGGAGAATGATTATCACTGGATGATTCTTATTTCTGAGGAAATACACTATGATATAATGTTAAATTTTATTAACAAAAAGCAAGCAGGACAAGGAACAGCTTTGCTCTTGTAAGACTCTGCCACTACTTCTGAAGTGCTTCCACTACACCTTGTAAGTCATGCAAACTGTGTGTGTAAAACAGTGAACTATAGGACAAAGGTCTGTTACACTGTCATTAAGAGATATATGCACCAAGTGCTAAAAAAATGACTGGAGTTATGCCTGGAAAAGGACAGGCCAAACAAAAGGGCAGGCAGACATACACATTTTTTCTTGTGATTGTCAAGAAAACAGTTTAAGTTGTGGTTCTCAATTTTGGCTGGACACTAAAGCATCTGGGAGCTTTAAAAAATTCTGATGCAGGGGCCTGAGCAGCACAGATTCTGATTCAACTGATGGGCATGAAGCTTGGGATTTATTAAACTCCGAAAGGCCTTACATGCAGCTGGAGCAGTATACACAGTACAATACAGACTAATAAGAGAAAAAAAAGTCCACTCACTCCAAATACCACTGTGAATACAAGAGAAGCTGTTTCTTAAAATCTGAAATCTGTAACTCATGAGGAATGTTTTCTCATTCCAGATGAAGAACTCTGCTAACACTTCCCAAGAAACTCTGAAATGTATTTCATTATACTGTTCATAACTGGAGTCTCTTTTCATTTTGTCTGTTTTCACTGAAATACCACCTCAAAGGCACTGAGTTAAAAGTATCCATAGATGAATGAGAGAAGACAATGCTAGGGATGACTGTGGACTGGAGAAGAACAACAACAGGAACAGCAAATGCTTTGTGTGCAGAGAGGGAGGAGCGTATTATCAGCCTTGACAGTGCACCAAAGCTCTGCAGCCAGCAGTGTGACCATGCCTTCTCTGCTCACCTGACGCTTTGGAGGTTTCAGTTCATCTCTTGGAACAATATCGATGAGAAAGTCAAACTGATCAAATTTTGTTATTGCCATGGCGATATCATTCCTCTGTAACAAAGAAAAACAAAGTGAAAAATTTGTCTTGAGAGAAACTAGTTTTCCTAGCTTTTATACCCTCCAAGGAAGAAATGGAAATGACTTTTAAGCTGAAGTAAGTAACTTACAGCCATATCCACAGTTGAAAAAAGCAGAGCCAAATCCATGAACTTCAAATGAACAAATCTGGTGGTGGAAAAAAATAAACAGAAAAAGATGCAGGTAGCACATGCTCTAAAATGGGACACTGGAACTTCCAATCACTACTTTTCTTTCCTCTGAGGCTCACAGTCCTCCACCTACATTAGGACAAACCCAGCAATCTGAACTGGTAGGTTTGGTCATTCTGTGGTTAGCAAGGGCATCCATCCTATTATGCAATCTCATAACTTTTTGTTTTTTTGGTGGAACCAGGGATTGAACTCAGGCCCTTGCGCTTGCCAGGGAAGCACTTATTCCACTGAGCCATCTCCCTGGCCCACAATCTTGTAACTTTTTTACACTTTAAATAATATTTGTCTCTGCCTAACAAGTAGTGAGTACCTATCACTATTATAGACTAGTCATTTTATATATATTAGGTCCTACAAGACTGTGATTTTTATTTTGTAATTAAAAATTGCAGTGATAAATCTGTACTTTAAATCTGGTTTTAGCTAAGCATGGTGCTGTACAACTGTAATTCCAGCATTTGGGAGGCTGAAGCAAAAGGTAAATTCAAGGTCAGCTGGGGCTACATAGTAAGTTTAAGGCCAGTCTGGACTATATAGCAAGACCCTATCTCCAAAATTCAAAACCAAGAAACAAAAAAGGTTTAGTGTGATGTAGTTTTTTTTTTTTTTTTTTTTTTAATGTATTTGGTACAGAGTCTCATTACACAGCTCAGACTTGTGATTCTCCCAATATAAATGTTGAAGGCAGAAAAGGCTAATGATACCAAAAAGCAAGGCTTGCTTAGGTGGGGTTTTGTCAAAAAGTGTGACATTTCCCTCCTTTGAATAAGTTAAAACCAACACACTGAATGCATTTAGGATGTGTTTACTGAAAAATCTAAAGCAAATTTTAGAAATTCAAAAAAAAAAAATGGCAAACTCTGGAGAAGGATAGGTACCCAGAAGTATGCAGGGGAAAGTAAACTTTGAAATGTATTTAAAAATAGGTGATCAACAGATAAGCAATAGATTAGGAAAACAAAATTAGTAGAACAGAATGTTAATGGTAGAAAATGGTGGCAAACACAGATATTCACTGTAAACACTGTTCATGTTTGAAGTTTTCATAATACACCAAGAGAAGAGATAATACTTGGACAGAAATCCTCAGCAACCTCTATATATACCACAACTTAAGCAAAGGTGACTCATCAGACAAAATAAGAGGAGATGGAAATTTTCTGTTTTTTCCTTCCCTGGTATCTGTGATGGCCCTATGCCACTGAAATGCAAAACTCCAGTCCACTCTTCTTGCCAACAACCAGCTTGATAATAAACGCTCCCAACTGAAGCAGCCCACATCTGAAAGTCTGCCAGGCTCATCTGGATCGCATTCTTTATGATGTCACCTACTCAAGTTACCTAACTGGTTCATCTGTGGATAAAATGGAGGATGGGGTAAACTATAATTACCTCCAAATGATTATAGTTTGCACATCAAAATGTGAGAGTATTCTACAAACAAATATATTTAAATTGACCTATCTTTTATTTAATTTTTGCCTTTTTAATGCTTATACTTCACTGAGCTATTTCTCATTTTCAGTAAAATACAGACATTTTTAAGCACAACAGTCTGATGGATTCTGATACATACTCAGAGAGGAAGAAGAATATACAAAGTTCTCTTCTAACCTTTTCCAGTAAATACCCTCCTCACTACAATCCCTAAACAGGAGGCAATCACAACTCTGATTTTTATCATGGTCATAGTGACAGTATATGGTACTGTACACTATGGAAGTTTTTTCTTGGGCTTATTTTGCTTATCATGTCTTTTGAGATTCCTCCATGTTATGGAGTAACTGTTTATTTTTTATCATTGAGTAGTAATACATGTTATGAATATATCTAAATTCTTTATTACTATACTGATGGATGTGTGAGTTGTCTAGTTTGGGTTATTATGAATGAGGCTGTTATGCATATTCTTACTGAAGAATATTCTTTTTGGGTGCACGTCTAGGAGGAGAATGGCAAGTCAGAGTAGGGGATACCTTTAATATTCTGCCTTTTTTTTTTTTTTTCGAAACCACGGATTGAACTCAGGCCCTGCGTTTGCCAGGGAAGCGCTTATTCCACTGAGCCATCTCTCCAGCCCCAGTATTCCAAGTGCCAAATATTATAGTTTTCAAACTTTACATTCTGACTAGCAATATATAAATTATGTATCTTTCACTGCTTAATCAATACTTAGTACTGTCAATCTTTTTTATTTTAGCCTTTCCAGCATGTGTACATAGGCATCTTACTATAGCTTCAATTTATATTTACCAGATAACTAATGATGTTGAACACTTTTTAATGACTTGTTTATTTGGACATCCTCTTTTTTGAAGTCTGTTAGAATGTTTTCCCATTTTATTTTTTAATTTGAATTGATCCTGAAAGTAGGTTTAATAGGATCTTTTTAGGTATACAGACTTATGCCAAGGCAATATAAATTAAGTTTTCTAATTTCTACATGCACCAGTGTTCCCGAGTCACAATAGTGCCTGCATATTGTGGCAGGCCAGTAAACACTTGTAGAATAAACAAATAAACACTTGCATTTCCAGTCTGATAGATAAAGGGAATTAAGAGGAGAAAACAGAATTTACTTTCTTGGCTTTATTTTTAAAATACTGTCACTGTTTTTTAATCTGTCACACTTTGTCTTTTTTTTTTTTTTTTTTTTTGGCAGAACCGGGGATTGAACTCAGGCCCTTGCGCTTGCCAGGGAAGCGCTTATTCCCCTGAGCCAACTCCCCAGCCCCCATACTTTGTCTTTTGTGTTTGGAACTTTTCCTGTAACATCTAGGACCAGATCAGGGTTCATAGAGCTAATCACCAAAATCTTCACTCACAATATGCATGTTGAATTGCTAAGTTAAAAAAGGAAAGGACTTCTAGAATGGCAGACAAGGGGAAAAAAGATAACAATGTTAATGAAACTGCAGACTTTTCCTGGAATTATCCTTTCTGGAGTCTATCAAAGCTCCCAATTAGAAGTTTTTTACATCTGGAAACAGTTAATACTCTTATCACTTGAGCCTCTGTTTAAATGAGGGTTCACCATCTGAAGAGTTCAGTCACTAAACTGTGAAAACCATATGAGAACTGGAAATTAAGTCTAGGTAAGGAAATATTATCATTGTGGCTGTAAGGTATATCTGCATCTCAATGCAGAGGAAGATGTTAATTACAAGTCAGCTTGACACAGGCCAAAGGAAGAATGGCTTTGGACAATCTGGTCTGCAAGGGAAGGAGGCAAAGGCTGTTGCTTGCCCGTTTTCCCAAAGCAGATCTGTAGCATTACCTGAAGTGTTCGGCGCTTGTTATCCTCTGTGTGGATCCAGGCTCGAAGAGTCAGCTCTGTGATAAAAATCTGGGCTGCTTTGGCAAAGAGCACAGGGGCTTCTGCACTGATCATCTGCAATAGATGTAGGCCCTCCCTGTCAATCACCAGCAAATCATCCAAACCTGTAAGATGCCTCTTGACAAAAGTTGAAATATAAAAAGGTAGTAGCTGAAGAGATTCCAAGGGAAAATAAATTCATGAGAAGGGACAAAGCAGGTAACAAGATAGGAAGAAGGAAAGAATGCTAACTGATCTAGCACCTACTATGTACCAGATCCTATGCAAAGTGCTTTCTTACCCTTAAAATTTCAAAGAAACTAGAGTTTAAAAGGGATGATGTGCCCACGGTCACAGAACCAGTAAATGGCAGGGTTCAGTTTCTAATCTAAAGAAAACTAATGTAGGAAAAGATAATGATCTTGAAAGCCAATAGACATGGGTAATATCTCAGACTTCTCATTTTTCTGGACTTTCACTAATACTGAAAAAGATGTAAGTTTCCAGTGTTATCATGGGGATCAAATGAGACAGCACAGTTTGACATATAGTAAATGCTAGAGTTGTCTTGATGCGTCTGACTTCCGAGTTCAAGCTCTTAGTCAAGCAAGGCTCTAAATCCTTAGTGAGGTAGTCTGTGGAGCAAACAGCCCACAGGAAGAGTTTCAGAATTAAGGAAGTAGGAGATAAGAATTAGGATCTTAGTTCTATTACTATCACTGAGTCACTTCATCTCTTGTGTCTTCTTACGTATCTGTCAAATTGTACCAGGAATTCTTATCCTATCAAATCTCACAGGGTTACTGTGAGAAGAAGGGAATTAATAAAAGGGAAGTCTGCCATAAACTGTTAGCTTTCTGTGCTGTGAAAACACAAGAGACTGCTAATTTTGAGAGGTAAAAAGTCATAATGGGAGGCAGACTCCTAGGAATATAGAAATGACTAACCCTAAGGAAATCCTCTCAAAAGTGTAATTTATTCATGTAAAATAAACTCAAAGTCAGTATCCTCATTAGAACTTTCTTAGAATTGAGATTAATAAAGATTACAGCAAGATGCTAATATGATAGCACCACCCTGTTGATATGATACATGTATTTATACTACATAAAGTGAAAAAAAAAATTGGTGATACCACCCAATTTCAAAAGAAATATTCAACTCAGCATCTTTTCAATTATCTGGAAAGAACTAGAACATGCCAAATTTTCACAGAAGCATCATATAATACTTAAAACCATTTAATTTCAACTCTTAGTTTTACTGAATGAGAACAAAAATTTAAAAAAAATAATTATTTTAATTAAAGTCATGAGAAATAAGCAATATCATAGTCATTACTTCAGTTTCAGAATGAATGATATACACGATTCACCTTCACATCTTCATCTAGTTTCATAATCTTCTTAATACGAGCAAGTGGGAGTTCTTGTACTCGGAAATCTTTCTGAAACAAGCAAAACAAGGAACATAAGTGGTGGGGATAATCAACAAGGTGGCAGAATACCACTGACAATAGCAAACACTGACTGGCTTAGACCCTCCTTTCAAAAAAGAGATGGGAGAGATGAAATAAAGAAAAAGGGATCAGAGAAAAAATTCTTCTTAACTTGTGTAGAACTTCAAATAATTATAAGGCTTTAGGAAAAACTCAATGATTTCTAACAGTGCCTTCATGAAAGGCAACATCAACCATTATCATGGTTTTTTTCTTTGCCTCAACTCAATACTGGGTAAAGAACATGTGCTTTCTTTGCTAAGAAAGTTTACTGCCTACAGTATACACACTAGTGTGAGATTTCTGCTTCAAGAGCATTACTCTAAAACACCAGCTCTTTAGGGACTGTAAGGGCAAGGGTCAGTTACACCTGATCATGATGACCCACACTTCTCAGCTAGTGTAATACTGGTCTTTCTAACCTTTGCCATTAATCTGACAATAGGAACTGAGAATACGGTGCTTTCTCATCAAAGCAGCAAAGGCCCCATCTCCCAAATTCATTTCAGGTTGTGAATGGAAGGAAATGGGAAAAAGGTAACAGAATTTTCCAGCTGCCTTTTAGCAACAGCCCTGCTACATTTTCTTAGTGAACAGGACTGGGGTGGAAAAAACATATAACTTCATTGTGGTTAGGATTTAGGAAAGGACTCTCTGACTATAACTATTCAATTAGGTGTTACTTGAGCCTTCTCCTATTTTATTTTGAAAATACTGGTGTTTTTTAAACACATGCCTCATGATAGATGCAATTCTAGAAATAAAAATAAATGTATGAGTTTCAGAGCTGCCATGTAGAGAAAGGTGCAATGGCAGAGGCTAAGATCAGCAGAATTTCTGCTGGGACTAGGTGTCAAGTGATGGATTCTACACATGGTCTGAAATGTGACTCATCAAATTCAATACTATCACCTGGAAATCTGCATCATCACATTACAGAAGGAGGAGCTATTATTACTTCAGATTTAATGAAAGTAACAAGCACAAGTGAACTCTCTTTTCTAAAAACCAACAAAAAATTTCATATATATGCCAAATAGGACATACAGGGAACCATGACTTGGCTTCCCAAAGCCTACTTTATGATTACAGAAGGAAGAGTAACCATTAAGATAAAATGTATACCAAGGTATCTAATTTCTCTACCTAAACCCAACAAGTTTTTTATTATTGAATAGTGCTAGAAATTTCAAATATTGTTTTTTCATTTTTTCTTTTTTTGTGGTACCTGAGATTGAACTCAGGACCCTGTGCTTGCCAGGCAAGCACTTGTTCTACTGAGCTATCTCCCCAGCCCATTTTTTCCTCTTTCAAATCAGGTATCAATATTCTTTTGTGAAACTCCTATTAAAACTAATCCTGGACTGGCAGAAGCTTAGAAGTTCACTTTACTAAAATTTTACTGAAAGAAGATGTCAGGGCATATTCTTTTTATTCTCTTCACTTTCATTTACTCACTCATGCAACCCAACTAATGGTAGATGATACCTACTAGTAAATGAGGATGTGTATTTATTTCTGCTTTTGAATAGCTTGTAATTTGTCAGAGACAATCACATAAGAACCCTGTAATCCTTACCCTATACTAGAGGGGAAGGTTCAAAATTTCAGAGGGACATAAAGAAAAGAATAACCAGTAGGACATCTGGGACTGGAAGGTAAGGAAGGAGTGGAGTTATAAAATGTCCCACAGGCGGGACAACAGTGGACCTGTTCCTAGACACTAAGAATGTACTAGGATGTTGTTCAGAGAAAATAACAAGCACAGAAGCAAAGAGACCCCAAAACATGGTCAATGAAGTAGTAGACATACAACCTGAAACACAGAGGGGAGGAATAGCAGGAAAAAGGAGGCTAGATTAAAGTCAGACTCTGAAAGTATTTTCAAAAATGTTTATTCACTGAAATCAATCCCTTGTTTTCTTTCTTGTATAGCACATCACAGAAAATGACAATGTTACCACCAGTGCCAGAGAAAAAGTGAAGGATGCTAATTTCTGTGGAAGTCCTCCCCAGATGATACAAACAAAATTTGAGTATGACCACAGCATTAGCTTTCTTGGAAGTATGCTCTCATTTTGCTCAGTTGTTTAATATACTTTCCACAGGACTGCTAAATGCTACCTTACAAGTTCCATGAGACTGTACTCCAATCATTAAAGAACAAAAAGGGGCACAGATAAAGCGATATAACTCTTACCTCCTAGAGATACAAAATGAGGCAGAAATTAAAAAAAAAAAAAAAAAAAAAAAAGCTAGCTATAAATCCCTACCTTAACCACATAACTGGCAAGAAACTACTTTTCCATGATCTCCAAACATTAAGGATCTCAAGGGCATGTGTGGAAAGTGGGTCCTGAGGGGTGTGTGCGTGTATGTGGTAGATGACTGCCAACTGTTTCTAAATCCCATCCCAGTTTTCTAATTACCTAGACAGGGTTGAAGTTTGTGAGGAGGAGCCCCTCACTACCAGAAGACTGCAATCCACTGAATCAGTTTCCAATCTGATGCAGCCAGTTACCTGCACCCCCCACCCTCGTACTAATGTAAACAATATTTAATTCTTCACTGGTGCTGACCCAAGTATAACAGTAAACAAATGCAACTGTTTTCCTCTACTTTTAGGAGTAGTACCACGAAATAGATGAGCAGATTCCCTCTCGGAGTTCTTTTACATTCCTGACAAAAAAAAAAAGCTTGTATTAAAAATGCTGCCATTGGCTTCTGTTTCTTCAGAAGAGCTCCAGTAAACCCATCTTGTAAACCCATCTTGTAAATTCTTACATATTTGTGTATCTTTTGTTATATCTGTTTCTCTAGTAAAACACTATTGATATTCAATCCCTAGTTCCACCAAAAAACCCCCCAAAAACAACAAAAAAACCCCACTACTGATACATCACACAATCCAGCAATTATATTACTTTGAGATATATCCAAAGAAACTAAAATTCCCTATGTTGAAGTGATATTTACACTATTTACAATAGGCATGATGTGTAACTAAGCTTCCATCAACAGATGAACAGATAAAGAAAATATAGTAATTATATGCATACAATGGAATACTATTGGCCATAGAAAAGAATGAAATGCTGTCATGGTGACAGTATGAATGAATCTGGAAGATATTAGGTTAAATGAAATAAGCCAGCAAACCAAAAAAAAAAAAAAAAAAGCTGCCATCTCAAACAAATTGCCAAATTTCAAGAGGCCTAAATACACTTAATGACAGTTTGAAGCCAATGAAATGTCAATGGATGTCAGGCTGTACAAAATAATGCAGAGCTTCAAATAGTAAGTTTCTTCTAGGACTGGCTAGCTGACATTTTGGGAATGTCAAAATCCCAATCTTTTTGAAATGGTGATTCTCAACTTTGGTTACATGTTGGAATCTCTCGTGAAGGTTTTGAAAAACAACATGTCTGGGTTCTTCCACAGGTCACCAAATCAGAAACTCTAGGGGTAGAGTCTTGGCAGGTTTTCACAAATTCCCCTGATGACTATGACCCATAATGAAGGTTAAGAACTACTGCTTTTAAAGTTTTACTTCGCAAAGTGGTAACTTTAGGTAAGTAGAGTAATGGCATCACTTAGGAACACATATCTCGGAGAGTCTTGGGCTCCATTCTCCATCTACTAAAACAAAATCCATCTTAACAAGCTCTTCCCTTCATTGTTCACACAGATGACAAAGCGTGAGAAACACTGTTCTATAGGAAGGACTCAAACACAGGTTCTTTTTTGTAAAACACAGGTTCTGCTTTGTAAAGAATCAACCAGCTTTTGCCATCAAGTTCTCAAATAATTATTTGATCACAGTGTTAGAAACATCATTGTCCAATCTAGTGGTACCAAGGGATGAAAAGATAAAACTACCAATTAAAGGAAAGTTACTTAGATATTACATTATAGCTAATTAAATTAATAAATTAAATATAGCTAATTAAATTATAGTGAAGGCTGGATAGTATGTAGGGAATAACTTAAGGACTAGATTTTTCTTTTCACAGCAAGGTAATCCCTGCATTTGAGAGGCTAAGGCAGGAGGCTATGAGTTTAAGGTCAGCCTGGGCTGTATAAGTGAGTTCAAAGCCAGACTGGAAGACATTTTCAAAACCTTGTTTCCAGGAAAAAAAAAAAAAAAAAAAGACAAAATTGCCTTCTTTTTTCCATTTTCAAAGAGGTCCAGAGGGATAAAATTCAATGCCATGAAGTTCATTACAGCCAACTGTTGTGGTATACAACTGTAACCTCAGCACTGGAGAGGCTGAGGAACAAGGGTCACTGTGAGTTGTAGGCTGCTAGAGGCCACAGAGCAAGACCCCGTCTCAAAAAAAACAAAATAAAACAAAGCAAACAAACAGAATTCATTACTTTTGTTCCCTAGAATTCTAAAAATCTGTCACACATTTTAATTTCTAACCTACTTTAATCCTAGCTGAAAACTTGAATGAAAAACAGAGAGCTTTTAAACACAAAACAGAAAACATGATTAGCTGAAAACATGGATGAAAAACAGCTAAAATGAAAGATAAATTCCTTTTGTAGAACTAAGAACAAAATGATTCTGGCCAGAGTTCTACTACGTAATAAAATGTATCAAGCTACAAAATTTCAGTCAGACATTACCTACTGTTGAGTTGTGGACAGACTAAATGCCCAGCCAGGTGTGGTGGTACACATTTGTAATCCCAGCACTTGGGAGACTTATACAGTAAGTTCAAGGCCATTCGGAACTACACAGAGATCCTATCTCAGACTGCCCTTCTCTGCCAACTGGTGTTCAGCCATGTTACATATGCAGAGGTATAATCTAAAAAACAGTTGCCTTCAAGAGCTACAGTCACAGAATTCAAGCACAGAGGAAAACATGTTTTACAAAGGGAAAAAAATCTTCCCCATTTTAGTGGACCACATTTTCACTGAAATTTGGAATTCATGGTACTCTGCACTAAATCTAAAGTGGAGGAGTCTTGATTCATTTCACTTATTGTGCAGTTACTACATGTTAGACATTTTCTAAGTAGACGATGTCATAGCATCATAGCATGGTAGAGGTCTAAGAGTCTTTTCCAATGACATACAGGAGGGAAATTGTAGTTATCAACAGAAAAAAACCCCGAGATTAAACCTAAGACTTTACCACATGCTGGGCTGGCACTTTATCCCTGGACTACATCTCAGCTGAGCAATTTTTTTCCCTTTCTTCATTCACAAAACTGAGCCAAACTGAATCCCTAGTTCTCATTAAGCCTCTCATAGACTATTTCTACATACTAAACTTTGGTCAGCAACACAGTCTGCTTTGTTAGTACTCAAACTTAAAAGGTAAAAATAAAGTAGGTTACAGATGAAAGGCCAGGGTCTCAAAAAGCTAAGTACACATCCATGTACACATTAATACTAACATAACAGCTAATGGATGGAAGCACTCAAGTATCCATCAGCAGATAAATGAAATAAAATGTGGTATAGACATATGATGGGATATAATACTCATCCTTTAAAAAGAAGGAAATTTTGTCACATGCTACCACACAAATGAACCTGAGGACATTATGCTAAGTGAAATAAGTCAGTCACAATATGACAAAAATGGTATGAGTTCACTTATATGAAGTATCTAAAGCATTCTACTTAATAGAATCAGCAAGTACAATGGTGGTAACTAGAGGCTAAGAAAGGGCAGCTGTTTAATGGGTATAGAGTTTCAGATCTGTAAAATGAAAAAATTCTAAAGATGTATTACAGAACAATATGAATATACTTTATATACTAGTGAACATTTAAAAATGGTTAGGGTAGAAAATTTTGTTTTTACCATAACAACAACAAAGTCCATGAAGATACAGAAAAGTGAAGTGCTGAGTGTCCTGAATACCACACGTCTCAGACCACTGCCCCAACCCTAGATTTACATCTCTGACCTCTGGCTGAAGCACAGACTTGCTGTGCTGGCCTCATCCTATAAACCCCAGAGGTGCTAGTTTTATATTAGGCTAAGCCCAGTACCAAAACCTAGTAAGCTTAACCTATAGATTATACCTTCAAAATATGAGCAAAACATCCTACTTTTGACTTTACTGTTTCATTATTCTCTCCCTTTTCTTTTCTATCTGACATAGTATGGATAACTACCACCTTGACACTGCTAAAGAGAAACAATAGCTTTCAGTAGAAATCCACTCTGAATAAAGGCCACTATGAAAAGGCCAAACCACATCAAACTGCTGAAAAGCCCTCATGTAAACAAACACCATCAACATATAAAATCAGAATATAAATTAGCTTTTACCTTTAAAGCAGTGAGCACTTATCACAGAGAAGTTATTTCACTGATTACTTATTTACAGTCTGTCTCACCAGACACACAAGTGTAACGATCCTATCTGTACAGTGCACCCTGAGATCCACAGAATCTAGCACAGCTGCCATACACGCAAAATTAAGTCTTTTGTTGAATGACTGAATAAACTGACCTTGTTTATTAGACGGTATTCTTAGGCCACAACGCCTAAGCGGTTACAGTACTAACTCACATCAGTAAGGAAGCCAGTGTTTACTTTGCTGGGATGCTAACAACATACTCTGTACAGGGAGCTCCTGCAGTATTTGCTGCAGCCCTCACACATACACTGTACTCCTACCCACTACTCACAACTCAGGAACGCTTAGTGCTAAAGATGCTTGCTCTTCCTGTACACACAAGGCCCTCCACTCTGGGCCTCTGTGGCTTTATACAATGCTGTTTCTGCTGCAAAAGACATACTCTCCCATCCTTTCCACCTTATGAATGCTTACTCATATCTCAAGACCAACAAGCATGTTGCTTTAATACATTTGTGGCAGGGCTATAATTTATATGTCTTGTTGCTTGTTAGCTCTGAGTTAATTTTATTATTTAAAAGATAGATAAGTGATTAGATCTGTTTGTAATACCAATGGTTCAAGCCACCTGATGGGACAGTCATGCATGTTCCACTAGTGGTCTAGCCAGTAGGAATGTATTAAAGCTTTCTCTAATTCAATTAGAGAAAAACAAGTACTATGTCCTCCATGTTCCCATAGCACTTTGTCTTCTATTGCTTCAGGACTCACTGTCATGTCTAAATGACAATGGTTACAAATACTAGATGTAAACTCAAAGGTCAGGCTTTGCTTCTCCTGTCAGTGGTTCTGAATAGGGGATGATTTTACTCCAAACGGACATTTGCCAATGTCTGGAGACATGTTGAATTGTTCAAACTGGGGGAGGGCTGCATCCAGGGAATATAAACCAGGAATGCAGCCAAACACCTTACAATGCACACAGTAGTACTCCATAACAAAGAATTGCCTGGCCTAAAATGTCAAAAATGTGTCTTTTGAGAAAATGAACTTTCATCTTTTCACTGGGAAGAAGAGTGCCAGGTTCACAACAAATTTGTTTTGAATAAAATGCCTAATAGTTTTCTCCAAGTTCTAGGAATATGACAGGGCCACTAAATTAGGTCTAAAACTGAGCTATAGATACTTTGAGAAGTTGAAATCTTTTCTTCTCCATTCCTTATGCCTCATTTAAGACTATCTCCAAGTAAAAGTATACATGTCCAAGGAGAGCCACTTTTCATAAAAAGGACACTCTGTAGCTACCTCACCTAAGGTAAACTCCATTTTTATTTTCCCATGTACAGGTCAGGAATGCATTACACTTTTGTACAGGTACTTGAAGTCATAAGTGTTTTAGACTTAAGTTTTTATTAATAATCTTTAGAAGTTTCACATTCTTACCACTGTTAAATTCCGAATTTCTTCCATGACACGAGGCCAGAAGGACTGGAGGCTCTGCTGGGCATCACTGCTGCTAGTACCACCAAACCCTCCTTCTGTGGACATTTTGAAAACTAAAAACAAACACAAAACACATTAGAAATGATGTCAGACTTTGTGTTCCGTTAATAATTTTCTTTGTAGATTACTACCAAGAACATATAAAGGACTTAAAAAAAAAAAAAATCAGACATTCCAAATTTAAAGATCCAATACAAAAATGGGCATTCAAGATGACTACATACATCTAGATAAAGAAATAGAAACAACAAATAAATATAAGAAAAATTGTTCAACATCACTGGTCATTCAAGAGATACAAATTAAAACACTGAGATTCTATCTCACCCCACAAAGAATGGCTATTATCAAGAAATCAAATAATAACAAATGCTGGCAGGGCTGTAGGAAAAAGAAATCCTTCCCCACTGTTGGTGGGAATGTACACTGGTACAACTGTGGAAATCAGTGTAGAGATTTCTCAAAACAACTAAGACCCAGCCATTCCCCTTCTGCATTATCTTCCCAAAAGAATTAAGAGCATCATACCACAGAGACATATGTACATCCATGTTCATATCAGCAGTTTATAATATATAGTCAAATCTTAGAAACAACCCAAGTGACCATCAACTGATGAATGGATAAAGATTTTTTTAAATACAACAGAGTACTACTCTGCCATAAAGTAGGATACGCTGGAGACAATTTTAGGAAAATGGGTGTGCTTTGAGTCCATACTCTTTTTTTATTTTATTGAAGAACAAATAGCAATGAGATAGTTCCAAATCAAATTAATAGGACAGACTCAACAATTTACACATTGCACATTGTTTTCGTAGTGGCCTTTTGTTGTACAAGGTGCATACATGACACTCTACTTATAAACACTATTACAGCAGATGCCTTAATCAATGAATTAAGAGAATATAGCTATATACTTATCTTTTTTTTTTAAAGCTGAATTATACTACAGTTTCAATAATTAATACTTTCTACATTGTTATCTTCCCAGTGGTTATCCATAGTACAAAAAGCAGACAGGATATCCTGTCCAAACACTATTAGTGCAAATCTTTCTTCTCATAGAATTATACAAAAGTACTGCATATTTATCCTAGCTGTACTGTTTATACAAACACAGAATGGTTCTTCCTTTGTATCCCTTTTATTTTTTGTTTAGTACTGTCAAAGATGGGTATTCTATTGTCAATTCAATTATTATAGGTGTTTGAATTCAGTGAAACAATCCAACACAGCCCAGCAGTCCAGAATAATAGTGAGTTATCCGAAGGAGGTGTTGACTAGAGCCATTTACAGCTCAGTTTATTATTATGGCTTTATGAGTCCATTCTCTTAAGTGAGTAACATTGGATACCTGTGAATATCACTTTCCTTCTCTGGTGTGAGAATTCAAAGTATAAATAAGGACCAAAATGTATGTTGAAATAGGAGGAAAATGTTCAAATGGGGAGGGGAACGAGAGAAAGGAAGTGGAAATGAAGGAGAAAAGTTAAAAAAAAAAAGAGCAACAGTGGACTAAGTGCTTGCATGGCAGGCACAAGGTCCTGAGTTCGATCCCTGGTGCCACAAAAAAAAATAAAAGAGAGAGAGAGAGAGCAAAGGAAAACATGGAAGCAAAGCTTTGCAAATGAAAAAGGAAAGGGGGTGAATGGGAGGTAGAGAAAGGGGTAAAAAAACAAGATATATCATACAGGTACAGATTTTCTATGATGAATGTGATTTTATTTGTATCTCAAATGTAGCAATAAAATCTGATGAAAAATAAATAAAAGCTTAAAAATTATTTTTTTGTGATTGTTTTTGTTAATCTGTTCAATTTTTCAGTCTGATAAAGTATATACTTGAGCTAAAAAGTCTTCTGGCAGATTTAAATCTTAGCAAAAAAACTTGGTTAAAGTTTTTCCTTCAGTCTAGCTTACACCATCAATACTACTGAGGAACCCTACTGAGAAAATCAAAAGTTGCTAGAAATCCAAACTAAAATTTTGATGTGAATCAAAAATTTTAACTTCTTACTGGTGGCAGAGAAAGCACCTTGTTCCTCTAGGTTGGTCCATGATTTTGAATGAAAACCCTTTCATGCTTTTACAAGCTCTCCATGGTTTTTCATGTTCCCTCATATCATACAGCAAATATATTATGGGTCCCTAGAGATTAACCCCAACAAGAAATGATATGTAAACTTAAAGCTTAAAACACTAAAGTAGAGCCAGATTTGTTGTTTTAGATAATGTGGCCCCATTTCTGTGAAGCTACTACTAATGATGATTATTCACTCTAATACCCAACAAATCTCACAGGACATAAAAGTCAAAAGAATAGGCTATAACTGAGTACGCAGCATGAAGATTCTGAACTGAAAGTACACATTTTACAGTTCTTTCCTAATGCCATAAAGCTGAAAACAATGAGGAATTAAAATCACCTCTTTTGATCAAGGACTTTGTGATGGAGAAAGGAAGATGAGCTCCTATATTAGCTGCAAGTGAAGAAGATAATACTGTAATGACTTAAAGATTTACAGAAAGAAAGTAAAAATGTTCCAGATGTTCTAAATGCTTACCCGACAAATAGCTGAATCCAAGAGGCAGTATAATTAAGCACAAAGAACAAGAAATTCAGTGATCTCCTAAGAATTTCTATTCTGAGGAATTATTTGACAAGTTTAACATGTCAGTGGCAAGATGTTGACAGCTACAAAAATCATTCCAAGGGACTACAAGAGCACCAAAGCTAAGTGTCATATGATCAAACATGTAGCTTTTCATCTCCATGGTGCTCATGCTCCACTGAGAGTGCAATAGAGGCCAAAAAATGTAGGTTTAGCTGTCCATGATGGTCAACTCATTTGTAAATCTCTGCCTAGGATTGTTCTAGAGATCTGATTTTTCCCCCTTCATTTTCCTTCTACAGAAAATGATGAGAGGAAAGAAATGGAAGGAAAACAAGAATATAATCTTCAAAGCAGATTTCACTCTAGTGTAATGACATTAGTGGAAGATGATGTAATGGGAAAAGGTCTGGAGATACTTTCTGTTGCTGGAGGCCTATAAACAGCTCTCTATACCTCAACAGGACTCTTAACTACTGGCGAAGCAATAAGTACAACCTTGGAAGTTTCTAGAAGGAGTTAAAGGGGCAGCTGAATCAGCTGGAAATGACTACATAAAATCTGCAGTTCTAAATAATGCAGCAAGATCCCTACATCCCAGTTCTCATGACATTTTTACTTATCACCACATGCACACTGCCTACATACTTCTTTAGATTTATCCAGAAAAAAGAAATTAAGACTACCTAGTGAATTTTATCTATTTTCATCAACAGTCTCCTATGAAGAATTAATAACAATGAAGAGAGTGAGACTCAATTTTTTTAAAAATAGGAAATAAAATTCTAGAAATGAAAATAATTACCTCCCCACCAAAAAGCTAACCTTTTATTGGGAGACTGTGGACAAGCATGATCTTACCTGCCATGCAAACTGCTACACAGTTAAAGGAAGAACCTGCATGGTTACCAATGGCATCTTTCTAATATTTGTTAATGACAGGTTTAGTTGGAGTGCAAATGTCTGTAAGTTTTAGAAGTTTGGTCACACGTTTTAGCTGTCTTCTGATTTCTCCCCATAAACACATCAAAGGCACACAATTCAGTCATGTGTGGTGGTACATGCCTATAATCTCAGCACTTGGGAGGCTAAAGCAGGAGGATCAAGAATTTGAGTTTGGGCTAAACTATAAGTTCTAGCCCTATACAATTATACAACAAGACTCCTCTCTCTCTCTCTCTCTCTCTCTCTCTCTCTCTCTCTCTCTCTCTCTCTCCCTCCCTCCCTCCCTCACATACACACACACACACAAGCACTTTTTATAATCATCTGTGTAGTGTGTTTTAAAATTCTGAATTTCTCCACCTATGAATACATGATCAGTCTCCCAAACACCTGTGTATCAATACACTATGAATCTTCACCTGGCTCAAAGCCATACTGTTATAGTGGGATCTGTAAACAAAACAGAAGTTCTCAAATAGTTCTAGAACTGAAAGCATATCAAAAGTTAAATATTTAGCTGGGTGATGGCGCATGCCTGTAATCCTAGCACTCGGGAGGCTGAGGCAGGAGGATTGTTGTGAGTTCGAGACCAGCCTGAGCTACAAAGTGAGTTTGAGGCCAGCCTGAACTGCACAGTAAGGCCCTGTCTCAAAAACAAGACCAAAAAAAAAAAAAAAAGTTAAATATTTGGACCAGGAATATCGTTCAATGTTTGAGCATTTATCTACCTATGTAGGATCCTGCATTCAATCCCCAGTAGGGGAAGGGGCAGGAATGTTAAGTTTTCAATTACAGAAGCCTATTTGCATTAGAGAATTACAATGGAACCAGGTGTGGTAGCATATGTGCGCAATCTCAGCACTCTGGGAGGCTTAGGCAGGGGGATTGCCAAGCCCAAACTGCGCCTGGACAACTTAATGTGACCATCTCAAAACAGGCTCAGTGCAAAAATCTGTAGGTCAGTGGTGGTAAACCTGTCATATGTATTCTGAAGTGGGCTGTTTGTGTCACTGAAAGCTCTAAAAGGTTTGTCATCACTGCCTTAGGTTCAATAAACAGTACTAGAAAAAAATACAAATGTGCAATAGCCCCCCCCCCCAAAAAAGGTTAATAATAACGTCTCTTATGTAGTTTACAGCAGCAGAGATTTTAGGAACAATAACAGAAAGACATCAGGCCCACCCCTCTTTTCAACTTTTACAAGGCTCGCACATTTTTTAAAAAAATCTCTGTCCCACTTTCACAGTTCTACTGTTAAGTGGTCATCCAGCTTAAATTTGAGTTCTTGCCACTTCAGTTAGGGAAACTGGCTTACTGGCAAGGCATTCTTTTCCATCTTTGGACAGCTCTGACTGCTCTTTACATTACAAGTTAAATTTATAAGCAATGTTCATTCCATCTGAACTTTGGATTTGAGT
>PVKA01003219.1:89154-112971 GCA_004027165.1 Ctenomys sociabilis
AAAAAAAAAAAAAAAAAAAAAAAAAAAAAAAAAGACAAAGCTATTCTCCTTATTCATGACACCAGATCCTCTCTCAAGGAAAAAAAGAAGTTTTAGAGCATGTCTTCTAGTATCTTTGCAGAGTACAGGACATGAGTTGTTACTGCATTTTATTTTATTTTATTTTTTTGAGATAGGGTCTCACTGGAGTTTGGGAGGGCCTTGTGTTCACTTTTGTAGCCCCCAAGCTGATCTCAAACTCTCAAGAGATCCTTCTGTCTCAACCTCCCAGAGTGCTGGGATTACAGGCATGCGCCACCATGGACACACAGTCCTTGTGCTTGCCAGGTAGGTGCTTCTACCTCTGAGCTATCTCCCTGGCCCACTACTGTACTTTTATTCAGAAGGTTTACTCTCCAATATGGAGCTTAACAAATTAAGATGGAATCTCAGAATAATACATTTTGTGAAAGACAGTATTCTCAATATTTTTTCACTGAGTTATGATTTAACATTAAAGTAATAAAGCCTAAATGTAAATACAAACTGATTTTGTTGGCCACACACCCCAACAATAAGACATATGAAGCAACTTTAATACCCCTTATGCTATTAACTATGACATTAGTGGCACCTTAACTGATACTGCACAGAAGAAGCCCATTTATAACATACTAGGTTCATCTGGGTGATAAGAGAAAGCAAACGCTTAAATGTTAGAAAAGACTGATTCTAGGACTCTTTATTCCATTATAAGTCATTATCTCTATCACTGGGTAGAGCTATTTATATAAAGCTGACAAAGACAAAACTGTTTTAAGACCAAGCCACAATATCTTAGTTCACTCTCAAAAAATGCAATATAGAATTTCCCAGATTTAATTATTAAATTTACTATTCATATTCATTAATTACCTTATAAATAGCTGAATGAGATTGCCTGTTTAACTGTTAATAAAGACTTAGGATGAGCTGAACTATTGAATGATTACTGGTAAAAGTAACCTCAATTCTCAATATCTTTTAATATATTGCACCTGGTTATGTTTTTAAAAAGTTTGTTTTCTAAAGCTAGAAAAGGAAGAATCAAAGTCCATCATGAAAAAGGTGTTTCTCTGATGTTCAACTATTCTCTTTCTAAATGTCCACATCTGGAAACTGTCTCTCCTCCTTGTGACCTTTCAGAATCCTAGATCTGCCAATCATTCTCTGCTTTCACACATTTCCTTTATGATCTTTAATTAGGTATTCATCTTACTTATTTCCTCTCCTGTTGTACAAACTCTTTTAAGGGTGGGATCTGAGTATGAGTAATCTCTAGATCCCTCACAGAATATGGTGTAGTCTGATAACTACTGCTGAGTCAAGTCAGTGGATATGGCATCTAAGACAAAGGTCTGCTTAGAAACTGTGACCCTGAAAAAGACTTGCTAGGACTGCCTAAACAACCAAAGGAAATCATTACACAAGCTATTCTAGGATGCTTGGAATAGAGAGACTCTCTCTGAGCCTTTAAAGCTACAATCACAAATCTGCCTCAAGGTGACTTACTGTAGTGAACCTGATAAAAGAGATGACAGAAAGAAAGACACCACCCCTGCCCCCTCCCCTTCAGGGTCCTTGGAAATTGCAAGGCAAACTAAAATACAGGAAACACTGGTAACTTTTGAAAGTTAGGACCTCTTCAAAAAGGTAACCAGGATGGATGAGCTGTTTGAAAAATCAATGACAAATGTGTTAAACAGCAGGAGGGGAGCAAATCTTTCTGTCTGACCACACACTATAAAGAAGAAAAGAAAATCATGGTCAAAGTAAGACATTTCAATCAGAACACTTGAGAGTAGGCAACCTAGCTATTGCTCTTAATATACTATAATCAGTTACTATTTTTCATTCTTCAAGAAAGAAAAAGAGATCTTGGTGCTTCTAAAAGACCCAAAACCAC
This sequence comes from Ctenomys sociabilis, assembly GCA_004027165.1. Taxonomy (NCBI): domain Eukaryota; kingdom Metazoa; phylum Chordata; class Mammalia; order Rodentia; family Ctenomyidae; genus Ctenomys; species Ctenomys sociabilis. Next base: position 91,079 of record PVKA01003219.1, read on the forward strand.
AGTGCTCCTGTTTTAAAATTCTTCTGAAAAGGCACCATGCTTCACCAATCTTCCCTTTGTGGTATGTCTGTGTGGGAAATAAAATGTATCAAAGTTAGCAACCTTGTAAAATACAAAAAAATTTAAGGCCCTACTGTGATATTTAGCCTGGTTTCTAAAACTCTGCGCCTTTAGGCTTTAGTTTTCCATTCCTTTACATATCTCATGTTCTATGCCAAAGTCTTGTATCGATACGCCTAAACATATAATACAGCTGTTTGAAGCAACTAAAACCAAATACTGTAATGTTTTTGGGAGACAATATCAAAACCCTTAATATCACAACAGCTGTTAAAGGAAAAATGGGGTCGGCCAGATAGTTCAGCAGATTAAAGCACCTGCTCAGGCAGATGCAGGGACAGGTGCCCTGCCATCCCTGCTCCTGGGGCCTGCTAAGACAGTGATTGAGACTGGGTGTGATCCCAGTGCTTGGGAGGCTGGAAACAGGAGGATCACTATGTGTCTGACCTGTGTAGTGAGACCCTGTACTAAATATATTTTAAAAAAATAAATAAATAAAAATAAAGGAAAAATGACCACAAACTACCCCTTAAAATAAAGTTCGATTCTAAACTAACATGGGTTTTACTAAATATTAGAGTTGATCCATCCTGGGCTCTCAAATTTTACCTCAAAATAATGTTCTCACTACTAAATGTAAACAAGTAATCTCAACTCAGTACTGACTGAGAAGGAATTCTAAACACTGGGTGTCACTAATCCCTCTTAATCATCCCCAATCAACCCTGTAGAGCTGCAAGGTTTATGTCTTTCCAGCTGTGTGTGTGTCATCAGCCATTCCTATGTGTCTCCAACTCAACACACATCAACAATGTTCAAAGTACCTATCTTCTTCACTTTTTTCAGACTCCCATTTTGATCATGTTTTCCTGTCACAAGTATTCTACATTCTAGTACTGCTCAGGTAATCACTGAAGTTATTAGTTCCAGGTCTCTTCATTTAAATAAACCAAAATCATTAGGATGTTATAGTTTAAATGATGGATGAGATAAAGAGGTAGAATGTTAGTGTGAATAAATGGATGAGAAAGAAGGTGGAATTTAAGTTACTTTGTGCTTGCTGTTTTAGATATCCTTACAAACTAGTAAGAAAAATCAAAACTTAAAGTTGAGGACTGAGACTTTGAAAGAATTCTAAAAACAATTCAGATCTCATATTATGGATGAGATTTTAGGATATATGTCATCATCAATAATAATGGCTAGAAAGCACATTTCTCAAGCCTTAAGTTCTCCATAATAAAACCAATTTCAAACTGACAATTTCAAAATAAATAAAATAACCATGCTGTAGAAATTAAAAGACCTATATTTGTACACCTGGTGCTAACACTAGCCACTACCCTTTGGCAAGTCACTTCACTAAGCCACTTCAGGAACAATGTATCCTAAACACATGTGTCAGAGGGCTCTCCAGTGGTCTAGTAGGAAAGCTGAATACACTTTCTGTTTGAAGATGCAAACCATGAATGAATTGAAGGGAAAGCAGAGTGTGACCAGAGAAAGAGAGGGTTCAACAATCTTTGTTTAAACATTTATGCTGCTATTTATGAAAGCATTAAGTCTAGATACTTTTACTTAAACTTTAAATCTTCACATAGGTGAGTACCCATAAGTCATACTTACTGGCAGACTATTACATAGTCCCCACTGGGAGAATGAATATTGCAGTTTAACTTTTCCTAACTCTGATTAAAGCCAAGTTCAGTGTGTGAGGGCTTAACTGTCTCCAGGTTCACAAGACTAAGTATGAAGCTGTTTTTCAAAGTGCCTACTGGATAAGCATACTTCCAAAAGACTGTAAGTTGGGACTGACTGTACACCATTCTTACTGTACACTGATGGTACACTGACTGTACACTGTTCCTGCCCAAAGGATATACTTTTACCTGGCAACAGAGTCACTTTTCCTTCAATTGTTCCTGCTTGTTATTTACTTCATTATAATCTCTGAAAAGGGCTAGATAACACAATCTTGGGAGAATGAGAAAAACTAAAGCACAGTGACTGGTATAAACAACCAAAGTAATACTGACATAAGCTGAACATTTTAAACATTCTTGCTTCTGTGGGATAGAAAATGATATGTATGAAGCTGAATATGGTGCTGGACACCTGTAATCCCAGCTCATTCACGAGGCTAAAACAGAGCTAGGGAGATAGCTTAGCAGCACAACTGACTGCCTGACAAGTGCAAATATCCTGAGTTCAATTCCCAGTACCACCAAAAAAAAAAAAAAAAAAAAAAAGACTCAAACAGGAGGATGCCAAGTTCAAGGCCAGGCAATTCACTGAGATTGTCCAAAAAAACCAACAATAACTGTGGTATGAAGCTCAGTGGAGAGTGCTTGCCAACCACACACAATGGTGTGTGTTCAATCCTCCAAGAGAGGGGGAAAGGGGGGGGGGGGAAGGATATACGTATATCTTATATCACACACTTTCTTCCTCATTCCTTAATGAATGATCAAACTAGAGCCATCCCTGCAGATATGTCATATATCTGTCAAAATTCTGTAGAATAGTGTAAAGGGGCCAAATATTCAGTGAGGTATATTCTAAAGCTTGAGTCCTAAAACTACAAACCATGGGATAAGAGTTACAAACCATGGGATAAGTGTTACAAATACACAACATGGCTGTTACCCTGTTACACAGTGGCTAATTATTTAATGTACTTAGTACAGGGTCTACAGAGTCTTACTACACAGATAGGACTCACAGTGATCCACCTGTTTGCAGCCTCCCAAGTGCTGGGATTAGAGGCATGTGCCACCATGTCTAGTCTCAGTGCACCAGGGATTGAACCCTGGTCTGCCTAGGTAAGTACTTTAATTTGCTGAGCTATCTGGCCAGCCCTCCAGTGTGCTTTGGTAAATCAAGTATCCTCAAAGACAGTAGCAGCACTCAGTTTACACTGTGTTATGCTTTGTGTCTAGTTGTCCCCCCGCCATTGCCTCACACAGTCATGGGATAGCTTCTACAGTTTGTGATTAATTCATGATCCAATGCTGGGATTAAGGTTATAAGTGCTATAGCTGCAGATAGCCTGAATGCAACATAAAGGAGAGAGGCTTGCTCTCTGTCTCTGCCACAGCTCTTCCCTTTTAGCACCTCCATGAACTGTTGCCCTCTGCCATGTGCCAGTCTGCTTTGAAGCCAGCTGAGTATGGACTGAAACCTCCATAAACTTTCCTTTCTTAATTTTGGGCATTGGGTATTTTGTTCCAGCAATGAGAGAAAAGTAATTGAGACACACTGTTACAACATAAACTGTATGAACTGTAAGACCTAAACCATGACCCAAGCCATCAAAGAAAAAGAGTCAGATAATATTTAGAATGTGAGGGCCAGCCAGATAGCTCAGTGGACTAAAAGCACCTGCTGAGGTAAGTGCAGGGACAGGGGTTCAATCCCCAGCAGGCCATGCTAGCCCTGTCCCCAGAGTGTGCAGTGTGTGGTGGTGCTTGCCTGTAATCCCAGCCAGTACTTGGGAGGCTGGTAACAGGAGGATCACTATGAGTCCCATCTGTGTAGCGAGGCCCCATTGACCCTGTACTAAATACATAAAAATAAATAAAATTAGAACCTGATGGGGAAACTGAGCACCAGAAGTTAAAAAGCATGCCTTGACTAGGCAACTACCATATTCTGTGACTCCTTGGCCCGTATCACCTGGTTCACACTTCTGAGTGAACCAGGCCAGACCCTTCCACCCCACAAAAATATGTAAACCTTCATGTGTTTGACCTTCCAGTCTAAAAACAGCAATTACTTTTTTTTGCAGGAAAAACGGAGAGTAACTGGTTTTTCAGGCTCTGAGACTAAAAGGTAATTATGACATGAGCTTGAGATAGAAATAAGGGACTTTGGCCTAAATTGTTTCCCTAGAACAAAAAAGCCCTTTTGTTTTATGAGACCTGTTTGAGATTTACAAATAACTTCTTGCCCATTTTCTGGCAGGATCCGATGTTTGGGTGTCCTGGGGAAGTGAGAAGTGTGATTCTGATTTTTCAAAGATGAAACTTAGGGGGCCGGGGGAGATGGCTCAGTGGAATAAGCGCTTCCCTGGCAAGAGCAAGGGCTTAGTTCAATCCCCGGTTCCGCAAAAAAAAAAAAAAAAAAAAAAAAAAAAAGATGAAACTTAAGAGCTTTAAAACTTATGAACAATTTGTCACATAAATTATCTCTTACTGGTCTTAATGTAGCTCAGTGAAATTTATCAATGTCACTTCAATTTACAAAAAGTTTGAGGACTGAGTACCTTAATTTACTTGCTTAGGGTCATAATATAATAAACAGTGGAGTCAGCAATATAAAACCTCTAAAATTTTGTTCTATATTTAGCATATCCTATTCATTCCCACTTGCTGCAGTTTTAGGTAGTGCATATTCAAACCGTTCCAAAGGATGAGCAGTCTCAGCTTAGACTCAAATCTTTAGCTCAAAAGGTTGTTTTTATTCATTTGCTTCCAATATCTGCAGCAAGCAAAGGAGGATGCTGACGGCACTATGTCCTGTCATATAAAGCATCTTTCTCTCATCTCGCAACTGTCTCTCTTTCAATGCTCAGTTACTCTTTTCAGTTATCTTTTCCCTTCACATGTCTCTAGGCACAGCAACATCTAGTTGTAAACAGTGGGAGGCAGTACAGTACAAGGTAAAATAAACAAGCTATAGTACTGGTTCTGTGGTTTTATACTCTGGCCAATTTGCTACATGTTTATGATCCTGAACAAAGCAGTCAACTTCTTAGGGTCACTATTCATCACCAGTGGCAACATATATAGGAAAGTACATGTTAGAAAGCCTCAATACAACATACACACAATTGTCAACAAAGTGAAACAGACAACCCACAAATTTTGAAAAAATCCTACCTAATAAGCAATCAGACAAAGGTCTGCTGCCTAGAATATATAAAGAACTAAGATATAACAGGGCCCTCAAATTTAAAGACCCAATTCAGAAATGGGCATCTGAGATGAATACACACTTCTCAGAGGATGAAATTAAAGAAGAGAATAAATACATGAAAAAATGCTCCACATCGCTAGCCATCCATCCATGAAATGAAAATAAAAACAACACTGAGATATCATCTCACTCCAGAAAGAATGGCAATCATAAGGAAATCAACCAACAACAAATGTTGGAGAGGTTGTGTTCCGGGAAAAGGGGATACTTCTCCACTGCTGGTGGGAATGTAGGCTAGTACAACCATTGTGGAGGTCAGTGTGGAGACTCCTCAAAAGAGTAGGACTAGAAATCCCATTCAAGTCGTCTATCCCCCTACTAGGAATTTTCCCAGAGGAACTGAAAACATTGTATCATAGTGATATATGTGTACCTATGTTTATAGCAGCACAATTTGTGATAGCAAAATCTTGGAAATAACCAAAATGTCTGTCACATGAGGAATGGCTGAAAAAGATGTGGTATTTCTATATAATGGAGTATTACTCAGCTATAAAGAATGATAAACTTGAAGCATTTATATTGAAGTAGATGCCACTTGAACATACACTCGTAAGGGAAATAAATCAGACACACATATGCAAATATCATATAGTCTCCCTAGCATAAGAAGTGAAAAGAAGAAATACAAATAGAAATGTACAACAACTAAAAACAATTGAGTCAGATAGGGCAAACTGTATGCTGCAGGGTACTAATCAGCTTTTCTTCTGGATGGTTAACAACCTAAGTTCACAGATCAAAACTGGAGAAATAGAAGAGCTGCAAGGCCAGCCAACATTTTGGCCCTAGCCTTTCAAGGTCAGCGAAGACTCAGGGCAAGGGCATAGGAGAACCTTTACTGAGTAACATCATGAAACTCAGTTGTGCCCCAAATTTTCTGGTTAAGATTATGGAGCCACAGAGGAAAGGGAATGATTATGTATAGTTGTGCCTGGGGAGAGTCACACGGAGAGAAAACTTCCTTTCAGGCTCTTATAGAGAGCAAACTGGTCAAGCATTGGCCGTGACTCATTCGCATGGATGACACAGAGGAAGGATCTACAGAGTAAGGTACAGGATTACAAGATAAACCCTGAGGGGACTTCACTGACCTCATCAGAAACAAAAGCTACATCTTTTGGTATATAGGTCTTGATCTATCTTGGTCTTAACCATCCAGCACAAAAATATAAAAATGAGGTATATAACATGGGGCCATAATAAGTTGAGTTATAAATGGCTATAGTCAACAACTTCTTCATTTAACTCACTATTATTGTGGAATGCTGGACTGTGTTGGATTGTGTCGCCGAGTTCAGACACCCAAATTGGTTTAATGACAATGGAGTTCTCATCTTTGACAGGTCTAGACAAAAAAGGGTATACAAAGGAAGAATTATGATGTGTGTGTATAAACAGTACAGTTAGGATATATGCCATGCTTCTGCATAATTCTATGAGAAGTAAGATTTGCACTAACAGTGGTTGGACAAGATATTATGTTGGTTTCTAGTACTATGGACAAACACCAGGGACATAACATGGGAGAAAGTATTAATTACTGAATCTGTGATATAATTCAGCTATAAAAAATAAGTATATAGCTATACTCTTTTCATTCACTGATTAGAGATATCTACTATAATAATGTCTGTACGTATAATATCATGTATGCATCTTGTACGACACTGAAACATTACGAAAACATTTTGCAGTATATTAATTTATCGAATCTGTCCTGTTAGTTTGTCTTGAAACTGTTTCATTGCTATTTGTTCTTCAATAAAAATAATTTAAAAAAGAAAGATAATGAAATAAAAAAAAATACACACAAAATCCACTGAGTTTCACACAAGTGTCAGATAGCATTAATTACATAATCATTGCTCAGAGTTAGAGAAGACATGTTTTCTTGACACGGATAGTACCAATGCTGTGCAAGGACTAATTCCTTTTAGGTACTGTAGCAAGTGATCTATCTACTGAACTTTTTTTCTGATTTAGGTTTTTTTGTGGAACCGGGGATTGAACTCAGGCCCCTGCGCTTGCCAGGGAAGCTCTCATTCCACTGAGCCATCTCCCCAACCCCTCTAGATTTTTTTTTTTTAACTGTTTCCTTTAAGAGCCCTTTTAAAGGGTGTAGTGGCACACATTTATCATCTCAGTACTCAGAAGGCTCAGTAGTTCAAGGCCAGTGTGAACTACATAGTAGCACTGTCTCAAACCCAACCTCACCCTCCCCAAAACAATCTTTCAGATGAATGCAAATATACTTAAATGTATGTCTATTTAAATATAAAGGTACTTTATTTAAATATAAAGGTGATCTCCTCTCTTTCATAAATAAGTTATTTATTTATTTATTATGTATTTAATACAGGGTCTTACTACCCAGATCAGACTCACAGTGATCCTCTTATTTTCAACCTTTCAAGTGCTGGGATTATAGGCACACACCATACCCAATTTCAGAGTGTGGGGATGGGGGGATTGAACCTAGTCTCTGTGCATCAAGTCTGAGTCCTAATATGAAATTATTTTAAAAGCCCTTTAAGCTACTAAATTAACAATAGATGTTCTAGTTTCAAATAAGCAAAAAAGTAAAGTTGTAAATGACTAAGAATGATACAAATTAAAATCCCTTGAAATGTCAGTTACCAATAGATATATACTTTCCCAGGACACTAACCTAAAATCATGAATTTTTACAGCGTGTCTCTTCTGACACCTTTGACTTCTATAAGCTAGAAATATGTTACTGTTTTGTGGAAATAACTGAAACTCAGGAGTCATGGGCAGCTCCTTTCCCCCCTGGTCCTACCTGGCCCCACCAATGAAAAAAGATTCTCTTCTTTAAAGAGAGCTCTGGATGGTTCTATCAAAGGAAACATACTCTGAAAAGTAAGAATTTTTGCAGGCAGAGGCCAGGGGTTTTGGGCCTGCTGTGCCAGTTGCTGCCCCGCCCCAGAGGCCCACTGAGATGGCAACTGAGACTGGGTGTGGTGGCGTAAGCCTGTAATCCCAGCTCTTGGGAGGCTGTAAACTGGCAGATCACTAGAGTCCGATCTAGTAGTGACACTCTGAACATTATGTAGACCCTTCCTTAAAAAATACAAGAAAAAAAAAAAAAAAGAATTTTTGAGACTATCTCATGGATTACAGCCAATGTTTATGAAGTTTAAGGGATACCAATAGAAAAAACTTGCCTTTATAGTAAAAGATGTAAGAAAATCAAATTAAATATACATGTTCACTAATAACTACATAATTTTTCTCCCTACTGGGTGTGCTGCTGCCCTGGCCCCGCCCCCAGGGGGCAGGCTGAGTCAGCGATTGAGACTGGGCGTGGTGGCATGCCTGTAATCCTAGCACTTGGGAGACTGAGAACAGGAGAATCACTATGAGTAGGACTTTCATAGTGGGACACTGTAGTATAAAAAAAAAAAAATCATTTCTGGCACAAAATCAAATCTATTTCTACCAGTAATATTTTCAGACTAGTTTGTGTGGTATATTATTTTTATTATTGCATATGATTTTTTTTAAAAAAGGATGACAGACAGTTCCCTATTTTATCCCCAGTCCTCACAATTGTCCTTGTTTTACACCCTACATATATGCCTTGAACATGGTGGGGAATTCAACACATATCTACTGAATGATCAAACACAAGCAGCTCAAGAACTATTTTAAGTATCCCTTGAGTCTTTTCTTTGAAATTTCAAAAACTACTTATGTTTAGTTGTACAACAATCTCTGAAGTGATCAATGGAAGAGTTAAAGGGTGGAGATGGAGAGAAACCTGTTCTACTTAAGAAAATGAAGCATAAATATAGACAATTACTTAATCATAGGTGCCAGCGGAAAACAGAAGATTGCACTGAATAATCAGACTAAAATATATGTGGAAGCAAAGAATCCTCAATTAAAAACCTGAGCATGTTGTATGAATATCAATATGAAGTTAGCTGTATTGATTTGGTTGTATGGATTCTGCTGATTCACAGACACACTGAATTCTGTCCTCTGCTTAGTGTCTTCTATCATTGATTTAAGTGCTTAAGTGGGGAGGTCAGAGAGAGGAAAGTGAGAGAGAAAAGAACAATACTCTAAGTCAACCAAACTGTAAATCTTCCACTTCCTCGTAGACAGCTGTCAGGAACTGAAAATGTCAAGACCACTTGAGGAGTACAAAGCAACTGTAATGATGATGCTAATCCTTAACATATTTGAAAATTGTACACCCTTTACATGTTTTAAAGTAGCTTAACATTCTCTTTTTTTCTCCCACAAGTATACACAATACCATAGTTACAAATCTCATCTGACAGGTATTCCCCACAGGGAAACTGAAAGATTTGGTCAAGGCCATAGGACAAGTATGTGCCAGAGCTTGAATCAGAATGCACTGTTTCCTGATTCTCAGTTCTAGGCTCTTTTATATAATGTTCCCCTCCTACTTTAGAACTGCTTTAAAAAAAAGTAAAGAAAGAAACAAAAAGGAAAACGGGCCAGGGAGATTGCTCATGAGAATAAGTACTTCCCTAGCAAGCACAAGGGCCTGAGTTCAATCCCGGGTTCAGAAAAGGAAAAGAAAAAAAAAAATACCTAACTCAAAAGAGGACCAAAAACTTAACCTTTAAAACTGCCAAGCTTTTCAAATTTTTCATTAAAAAAAAAAAAAAAAATCAAAATTCCAAGATACCACAGTCTCACACATTTCAAGGTAGAAAGCTTTCAATTTCTAAGTTTGTTTACTTTCTGTTTCTTCTAAGTAGTGGGACTGTATCACTGAGTTTCCAACCAACAGAGAAGAAAGGCCATGTAGGCCCAGTTCACTTTCCAGATGCCTGGTAAAATTTCACTATAGTTAAGATCAGCCTTGGACCAATCCCCTCGCTGGGGATGTTTCCATAGCTGCACACTCTTACAGAAGGAATCATCTGGCTAAATTCTATGCAGTGTTTCCTATTTATAACTACTGAAATATTGTGAACATGGTGACAATGCTATTTTAATTACCTAGTCATCACTCCAAGATACCAGAATTTCTTTAACTATCTCACTAGGGGTAAAACAAAGACTATAAATCACAAAAAGGAAATTTAAAAAACACTGATTAAAAGAACAAAATGACTCATCTAAAAAATATTAATCTTTGTGATTCAAGTCAGAAATTCAGTTCTGGGAGCTGTCCAATATACACTACAAAATATGTACACATAGCTAAGGAACATCACAGACCTTCAAACACAACTCTATGTACCTATTCTGGAAGTCTTTTAACTATTTATTTGATCTTAGTGAATTTAGGATTCACAAAATGCAATTTGCAAAAAAAATACTGTAATGCTCAGTATCTATTTACAGAATGCTTTGTTCTGAAAATGGCGTTAGTAACTTGGGGGCAGACGATATTAAACTCAAGGTTTCACGCTGAGCTACTTCCCTGGTCCTTTTTAAAATCCAAGATAGGATCTTGCTGAACTGCCTGAGCTGCCTAAATTGAAATTGGGTCTTGTCTCAGCCTCAAGTGGCAGTATTACTCCACATATAGTTATCCACATATAGTTATCTTTTCTAGACAAAATTCTGAGAATTCTGAGGAAATTCTTTTTGTTTTCATTTTTTGCAGAACTGGGAATTGAACTCAGGCCCTTGCGCTTGCCAGGGAAGCACTTATTCCACTGAGCCATCTCCCCCGGCCCTCTTTTTTTTAAAAGCATACTCCTTTTGGTGGAAAGTAAACATAGCAAAAGAGAAAGTGGGAAGAGGAATTAGTCCCATAAAATATACAAAACTTTATGGACTTTTCAAATGTAGAACAAGATGCACTACAAAGAGCTTGTATCCTCAGCTATAGGCTCTGCTTGCCTCTCATCTACCAAAAGCGGATGATGATCTTGTCTTAACTGTATTAGATAGGTATGAATAAGAAAATGTGTATAAACCACTTCATTTACTATAAAATACTCTCCTTCAGAACTACTATTACCTAGCTGATCTTCAAGGGTGGCTAATAAGGGCATTTGGCCAGTTAATTATCAGAAGAAAAATAATCATGGGGTTCAGGATATAAACAAAGGGAAATGGCTGGAAATTTGCCACTATTTTTCCTAATAAAAAGTTTGTCTTTAGACTGATATACTTAGCCTAGAAACTAATATAGGTGCCTTATATTGAAAAATTCTGCTAAATCCTATAGATGAGGCCGGTAGTAACTATTATGTGTGCTGTTCACTGGCATTATCATGATCATGTGGCTATAAATTACTTGTCAAACAAGCACTGCCAAATTTCTATACGTGTATTTCTGGTTGGCTTCACACAGGATGCTACCATTTGAGACTTCACAGAGCTAAGAAGAATGAGACAAAGTCCAATATAACTCAGAAATCTCAGCTTTGTACTGGGATAGAGGTACAAAGAACTACTGAACAAGAACTCAAGGAAATATCTGTATGCCTTCATAGCAAGTGAACACCACCAGACTCTAGGGCAGGATTTCTAATCTTTTACATGTCAAACTACAAAGAAACAAAAGTTAGTATCAGCTTTTTGCATATTTGGCTTGTAAGCTGATGCTTATACCCTCACTCACGACTATGTACCATTCATCCATAGTATTCTAACTATTGTGAAGATGTGGGCTGACAACAAACCTTTATCTTATGCATATGTAGACAAGAAGATGTACTTTTTTTCTAGTTTTAACTAAACTTATGAAAAAGAACAAAAAGTAAAGGTACCATTTCCACATGAAGCTGCATGCTCAGATAATAGAAATGTACAACGATCTAGAAGACTCTGTTGTGCCGGGGGTGGTGGCGCATGCCTGTAATCCCAGCACTCGGGAGGCTGAGGCAGGAGGATTGTTGTGAGTTCGAGACCAGCCTGAGCTACAAAGTGAGCTTAAGGCCAGCCTGAACTGCATAGTAAGACCCTGTCTCAGAAAGACAAAAAAAAAAAAAAAAAAGACTCTTGTGTTTCTGAATTTCTCAACTCGAAGATCCAATCTTTTGTTTTCATCATTCACATAAAGCATTTTTCATCTATCCATTCTCTTTCCTACCTGGCCTATGGGTTTCAATTCCAAATGGGATATTTCTCCAAAGCTACGGTCCTGAATGTACAACCTGGTTGCTGGATATCTCCACAAGGAAAACTATTCTTACCTGAAATTCCCTGTACCAAAACTTTAATCTACCTCCATTCTTCAAACCTACTCCTTAGACTGGGTGTGGTAGCACGTGCTGTAATCCCAGCTCTTGGGAGACTGTAAACAGGTGGATCACTATAAGTCTGATCTAGCAGTGAGGCCCTGAACACCCTATAGACCTTTCCCTAAAATACACACACACACACACACAAAAAAAAAAAAAACAACCCTGCTCCTTGTAACTTTTCTGTTTCTATCAAGCAGTCACACAAGCTTCATTGCCCAATACTTTCTCTTTTATTCCTCAATTCTAATCAACTGCTAAATTCTATAATAACTCTCCAACTGTGTCTATTTCCTGACCTTTCTCCATACTGCTACTATCTCTGTTCAGGACCTCATCAACTCCATGTAATAATAAAAATGATGATGGTGATAGCTAACAATAACATTTAGCAGTTACTGTGTGTCAGGTCCAGTTTTAAACCCTTTATATTACTACTTATTGTAAACCTCCTTATAAGGGTTGTGAAACTCAAGGATGTGAACTGACTGTACTGTTCAGTTTTTAGTATCTTCTAGTCCATAAAGATATGAAACCAATTTTGCAAAAGACAGAGAACTTAAAAAATGCCACAAGTCTACTATTATAAATCTTCCGTGGTCACCAATGTCACTTATAAAGTGTTCATATTTTTTAGCCTGACAGTCAAATTTCTCCATCATTTAAGTCTAACTTCTCAAGACTCTTATTAACATTTCTTTCTTTTATGTTTGTTTTGAGACAAGATTTCACTATGTAGTTCTGGCTGACCTCAAATGTGAAGTGATCCTCTTGCTTGTGCCTCCTGCGTGCTGAGATTATAGGCATTAATGAGATTACTCCTTTCAAAGTGCTTTTTATGGCTCTCTTTACTTCAAACTGTACTTTTATTAAAAACAAACAAACAAAGAGCATGGGGACCAAGTCCAGAGCCCTCACAGAGTCCTGTCCCTTTACCTCTACAACTTTTTTTAATATTTTGAGATAAAGTTGTTTATTTACCAAGGACTTGTGGACTGCAGGCATGTGCAAATGCATCTGGCTCAGCTGCACTGCATGACTTATGGCCTTGATCCTTCTGTTCCCCAATCAGGAATATCTTTGTTCCTATAACCCTCAGACCAACACCCAGTTAAATGCCTTCTTTCATTCCTAAACCAAAGTTTTCCCTCCCCTCAATTCTGTATACTTTACTTGTACTTTCTTCATCCATTTCTAATGCTGTACATTATCATTTCCTCTACCATACTTTTAAACTCTGAGTAAAATTTCACTGGCACATATTTTTAGTATTTCCACCAAAAAGCATGTACACTGAACTGGTAAAAGGAAGTAAAGCTTCCAAATTTAAGATTTCATCAAAAGTTAAAAACTATAAAGCTTGGATAAAAAAATTAATTCTATCTAGACATTTCTAGTCAAGCATATCTTCCCTTTAGTTTTCTATACATTTCAAATGAGAGATATGGATTGGAATACTACTTCTAAGAAAAAAGGATAACCGAGTGAACCAGTACTACAGCTCACTGTGGTGCTATTCTAGTCTTCTTTCTTCCTTTGAACAAAGGAGCATAAGGTCACAGGCTATGTTATGTCACTTTAAACATTTACAAGGTACTGTTTTAGTTCTTTCTTTATACTGGAATTTACCTGCATTTCTTCACTGTACAATGCCAATTTAGGATTTAATTTATAATACTCTGAGTAGTGTATGAAAGGGACAAAAAAAAAAAAAAAACAGGAGTATACAGGCAATGATTCCTACTTTAATCACAAATGCTTAAAATGATTCTTGGATCTTCATTTTATTAATTAGAGATTAGTTTAAAGAATCATTTAAAGAGCTAAGCCCTAACTTACTTGGGAGTAGGCTCGTTCTTAAAGTGTTACTAGTTAGAAAAGTAAAAAATCATGAAGTGCTACACACGTTTTGTTTGTACTTAGTTTCCTTCCTTGTAAGGCATAAGAATAACCCAGCTCACAGGGACATCTCAGCCAGGTGGGCACCATTAGCTTCCTCGCTGATCCTCTGTTTTCTGAATAAGCAACTGGCTGAGGGAAGAGATCTTCAAATCCCAAAAGGGACGCTAAGTCTGCTGCCACAGCAGACTTTCTAATTCACAGGCTCCTTGTGGAGACTTATAGACCTCCTCCATGACCTATTTTCTCTCTTCCTTCTGTATCCAAACAGAAAACCTGTGTGGAAGTACCAAGAAGAAGAAAAGCATGAAAGACAAAAAGTAAAAGCAACACTGAAGAATAAAAGCAGCATGCAATGAATTGAATGGGAATCAAATCTCTTCTTTTTAGATCAGTCACCAACAAGCTCAAAGACTTACTAAGGGCATTTCTCTATGAGAAGGGACTTACACTCCTTAAATGACTCTTAGGAGCCCAAGTTACCAGTTCTCAATTTCTGTATGTGTAACTATTGACAATGTCTAAAGGAAGAGACTTAAAGGAAATCAAACAGGGATGAGCAAAAATAATTTGATTCATGAAGGCAACCATGATCAGTTTCGAACACACTATCTGGAAGATACATGTGGTGGTGCACACTTGTAATTCCAGCACTCTGGGAGGCTAAGGCAGGAGGATCACAAGTTTGCGACTAGCCTGGACAATTTAGGGGCTCCTTGAGATCCTGTCTCAAAATATAAAATTAAAGAGGACTGGGGATGTAGTGAAGTACAAAGGTTCTGGGTTTCATTGCCAGTATTAAGGGAAATAAGAGAATGCTTTTGGGGCAGGGTTCAGCAGTATACACCTGTAATTCTAGCTACTCTAGAAGCTAAGGCAGGAGGGTAATAAGAGGCCAAATTAGGCAATTTAGCAAGATTCTCTCAAAATGAAAAAAAAAAAAAAAAAAAAAAGGAAAAAATAAAATAAAAGCAGGACTGGTGATATTGCTCGATGCTCCCTGAGTTCAATCTCTAGTATGCCACCCAGCCACAAAGAATGCTTTACTGAAGCTCCATCTTCCCCCCTCCCCAAGTATGTAGCTTCTTGTATAGTCTGTCTGTCTCTCTCCGCAGCACTGATAGAACCCAGGATGCTCTATCACTGAGCTACCGTTCTCCCCAGTCCTGTTCACATTTTAAGTTTTCTTCCCATCTCTTGTTTTTTTTTTTTTTTGGCGGAACCGGGGATTGAACTCAGAAGCACTTATTCTACTGAGCCATCTCCCCAGCCCCATATTTTAAGTTTTAAGACAAGGTCTTGCTAAATTACCTAGGCTGGGGTAAACTGCAGGCTTCAATTTGATATCTCCTGCCTCAGCCTCTGTAGCAACTGTGATTATAGGTATACACCACTACATTCTGCTAATCATAACAGACTTCATTTGGTTTTAGGAACAAAAACTCACTGTGATGTTTGGTGTTTTCATATGTACACATTTCTTGAACTCAGATTTTATTTGGTCACAATATATAGAAAGGAGGCATGTCAATACTGACTGACCATGCCTAAGAACAAGTGACATAATGGGACAGGAAACCACAAAGTATGGAGGAATCCCTAAAAATACAGTAACAATAGGCATGTAAAATCTGCATGCAAGGGTTTCCATCATTTACAATTAAAAAAGTATCTGAGTAAGAATCAACGGTGTGTATTTTATGTTATTGCTTACATTTTAATGAGACCAATGTTCTAGCTTTGTCCTAACAATTACTTGGTTGCTGATACTTTGCAAGTTGCAAGTGCCTCCCAAACTTGAATAGAGAGATCATAGGACCACAAAGTAAACAACAACAAAAAATGGCTTCAGTTTAATACATATTTGGTGTGAAACTAAAAGTGTAACCTCTGCTGGCAAACATGGACAACTATTACAACTTACCTGCTTTATAATGCAGGTAAGGTTTAAATCTCAGAATCCAATCAGAATAGCGTTCCAGTTTTTATTATGAGAGGGTCCTAAATCTAATGCTGTTTTTAAAAAACAGCATTCCAGCTGAGCACAGTGGTATACACCTATAATCTGGCAGTCTGGAGGCTGAGGCCGGAGGACTGCTATCAGTCGAAGCCAGTCTGGACTACATAGGAAGTCCAGGGTCAGCCTGAACTACAAAGTGAGACCCTGTCTTTTAAAAGATCCAAAAAACCCCAAACAGCATTCCCACTTCATCTTATTCTAAGGCCCTTACTTTTCGAAAGGGGGTTAATATTCTTTCATAGAACTCTTGACAGATCGAAGTGTGATGGTCTCAAAGTCTGCATTAAGCACATACATCCTATCAGCATAAACAGAAAAATGTAGGTGAAGGTATGTGTCAGGTTTAAATAAATTACTTTGTTAATATACTAAAATATTGGCATTTTTTTCTCCAATGCTACTTCATGTACATAAACATTAATCTCCCAATTCACAATCAGCCCTTTGATGTACATGATGTCACTCGAGACTCAACAATAAATAAGGTGCTATTTTCTTTTGTAGTGGGGATTGAACTCAAGACCTTGCACTTCCCAGGCAAGCACTTATTCTACTGAGCTATCTCCTGGGTCCTTAAGGTGCTATTTTGAGGACAATTTTGAATGTGAGAAAGATGATACTGAAGATTCAACTTGACCAGGATCAAAAAGCTGGTAAAAGCTGAGCTCTGGGGAATTGAACATACTTTCTTAACTTTCAATGGTTTGCACTGCACTGCCTCCAAATATTAACAGAGTAAAAAAAAGTCCAAAATTCCCTAAGCCTCATCCACATACTTCCCCCAACCACACAATTTACAGTTAAGCTCTAGGAGGCCTCCATTCTTTTGGAAATAAAGTTTTCTTCATTGTTCTAGAAAATGTTTACCTATCTAGTGTATTATATGAGGAAATCATATAAATGTCATTCAACACACACCAGAAAATAATTTATCAGAGGCTTTTCACAGACATTTTATGTGCATTTTTCCAGATACTGGGTCCAATTCTCTACAAGTCCATTATTCAAAAAGGGTGACGAACCACAGATATTTAAGGAGCTAAATCCACACATTTCTTAAGTACGGAGCTTTTATCTTGGCTTCATGCTGTATCCCAATCTCACTTTACCTATTTTATTCCTCAGCTTTTCTAAGAGTCAATAGGGTCATTCAGTATCTGTAACTGTTCCTTATGTTATTTCTAAAACCTGGAGCAACTTTTAACGTAAAACCCATGGCCTGTAAAAATAAATTTAAATTAGAATTATTAGCCCTTATGTAGTACTTAACATATATTCCTTTCTCTTAGGATTTTAATTTCCAAAATGAGTATTTTCTTACCATAAGCATTCAAATTTCCCAAAAGGAGTTTCACAAATACAACTGCATTGGACTGCTGAAATACCATTCTTCACTAAGAATCCTGGAGATCACAAAGAAGACAAGGTGGTGTGCCAGGAATTCTGAATCTGTTAGGCAATTCAATCAACTATCATACCAGAAGGATTTAGAATTTTTTGCTGGGGGGAGGAAGAGTCCAGTAGGAGAGAAAATGAATGCAGCACTATTATCATATTGCTTAAAAACTCTTAGTTTGAACCTGTAACACATTCCTACTAACCACTGGACTTGAACATCTCAAGTACAATCTCTTTTCATCTTAAATAGAGCTTTTCAGTCCAAATCTGTACAAACAAACTTTGTCCTTCAATCTTTCAACTCCTCGGCTGTTTTTCAAGGTCACTTTTCTAAGCAATGACAGAGGCCTGTATCCAAGAACTTCCAATGTTAAGTACCATAGCTAACTCGAAAAGCCCAAAATCTAAATCCAGAGATCCTCTCAGGTAAACCCTTTACTTAGGAGGAAGGTAGAGAAGGCAAATCAACAGCCTCTAAACTTCTCCTTTAATAGGGCCTGCTCCTTTTCCTTAACCAGAAAGAGTGCTGCTGGCTCACTGCTTTACAGTCTGCTGCAGAAATGTTCCAATGACCTTCATCCCATTTTGCAAATAAAAAGAAAACAAAGAACTCCTTTTTAAAATTGGGTGTATTACAGGTTTCAGTACATGGGATTGAAGATCTTAGCATTCACAAGAACTGATTGCTAATGATTAGTAACCTACATTAGCTTCATTTACCTAAAGAAGGAGGAATATATCAAGGGCAAAGATATGGTGCCTACACTCTTTAAGTTTCCTATGTACAAACTGCAGATAAATTAGAATTTTAAATATTTCATACTGAAAATGAAAAACATTTTAGATTATTTAAAAAAAATTAAATCAACACCTGACAAAATGTTTGAAACTGGTGGTGGTAAAAGATTGGCTCTTATCACTGCCAGTATAACTGGGCAAGTATGTTTCTAACCAGCATTCTAAGCTAAAATGTGCATTTCAAAAAAAATTATTATTATATCAATATTTATTAGAAACTAGAGGCAGACAGGTAGACCAAAAAAGTTATGGGAGAATTTCACACTGGCATGTGGGCCCTGACCATTAGAATCTGCAACAGTGCAAGACATATTTTCACACAAATTTCAAATAGTAATAGTGTGGCTTCTACCTCTAAAAACACAGATGTCAACGAAGTGCACAGAAATAGAAAAACTCTTAAATAACTAAGGCAGAATCTACAGGAAAGGTTCAGTGCACTTGAACAAAGGAAAATTATTTGGAAAACAGTTAAGTTTACCCAGTGCAAATAGAAAGTACTTTGCTTTTGTGTGCCCCTGAAAAATGATTAGCCCTTCTTCTTGTATCAGATACTCAACTAGGAAAAGAAATCTTAGCTGAAGGACATGCAAAATCTAAACAGACCAAGGTATTCTAGGTGCACCAAAAGGTATGCATGGAATGTAAAGTGGCCATTTTCTGAAACAGTGCAACTTGTCTACACTCTCTGAAGCTAAACAGTTTCTATCATTTCAACACAAAACAAAGAATTAAACTTACCGGGAACTGCATTAATTTTAAATGTAGTTATTTATATCACCTCGGACAGGGAGAATTTAAGTCACTCCTATCCCTCCCCCCAAAGGACGGAGGAAACAAAAGCAGCAGGAGATGCAGAAACCTGAGTCTGGAATGTCCACTCCAGTGAAAACCCGAACAGCTGTCCCCCAACCCCCCAACAAACTATTCGCCATTTTTCTTTGTCTTTCAGCTGACCCCTGCCTCAGTGAAAAACTCCGAGGCTCCAATGAAGCCCTCCAGCCTCCTTCCACTTTAACAGTCAAAGGCATTCAATCTAGCCTGCTATTTGACACCAAACCTTGCCTCCAAAGCAGTCCCATTGGCTGAGCTGCTTTATCAGCTAAGAACACAAAGCCATGATTGGCTCTTCACGTCATCAGTTACCTCTTTTGTACACTTCCTGTTTTAAAGTTACCTTGAGACGCAGAACAGGGGTCAAGACACATACTTCAAACTACAGGGAACTTAACAACTGGAAATGCTCAGAAAATGTACACAGAAATGTACTGGGGCTCCATATGGTTCCAAAACGGGGTACTAAAAATTTAGAATTGTTCTTAAAAATCAAAGAAAAGGGTTGTTACAGTCCCACCCAAAGGATTTCCTATTGGCTGTCAGAGTTCCATTTAAAAATTTTAAGGTAATTTAAATGCTTCTCATTGGTCATTGATGATGTCTGTAAGAGACTGCGACTGTATCCTACGACAGTAAGCCAGATAAGCAATGTGCACAAGGTTGGACAATTATGACAAATTAACCTTAATTTTTAGCTTTAACAGAAGAAAAAGAACACTAGGTAGGGCTAATCCAAAGAAGGGATTGAGCCTTTCATATTAATGAAGTGTGATATTGATGCCCATAGGCTAGTTACAGTACCCTAAAAAGCATCTGTCACTACTTCATGGTAACTTTAAAAGCACACATTACCACCAGGACAAAACACTTCATTCCAAAACACAAAGTAATCAAAATAGGGAAACTCAATGTAAATTATGAAGTTGAAGGCAGGGACAACAGCATTTTATTTTATTTATTTATTTATTTTTGTCTTTTTGTGACAGAGTCTCACTATGCAGTTCAGGCCGGCCTTAAACTCACTTTGTAACTCAGGCTGGTCTCGAACTCACAACAATCCTCCTGTCTCAGCCTCCCGAGTGCTGGGATTACAGGCATGAGCCACCACGCCCAGCTGACAACAGCATTTTAAAACAGTCTACCAAGCCAGGCACAGTGATACACACCTGTAATCCCAGCTTGTGGGGAGGAGGTTAACCACAAACTCAAGGCCAGCCTGGCAATCTAGAGACCTTGCTTCAGAAATAAATTTTAAAGGGGTCAAGCATGGTGCCACACACATATACCAGTTCCAATTAGGCTGAGGCAGAAAGACCACAAATTCAATGTTGGCCTGGGCTACATACTAAGACTTTGCTTAAAATAAATAAATAAAATAAAAGGGGGCTGGTAATGTAGTCCAGTGTTAAAGAGTACTTGTCTAACACATTCCTGTATTTAACTCCCTGTCCCAGAAATAAGTCTATCAGGAACCCAAGAGGAAAATATAATCAGAATTGGAACAGAGGAGGCAGGCAAAGAAGACAAAACATCAGTAAATACACTATTACAAGCACATGACAGCTGGGTGTGATAGTACATGCCTGTAATCCCAGAAATCATATTGGGAGGCTAAGGTAGGAGGTCTGGCATAAGTTCAAGGCTAGGTTGAACTACCTAATGGGACCCTGTCTCAAAAAACAGGTGAACAAGAAAAACACATTATACTGTAGTTTGATCCATTAACTCATTTATTTAGGGCAGTTACAAAATGCTGCTCATTAGCTTTTAATGTTACAGAGCTTTGATATCACAGAAGATGAACTTTGTACTACATTATCAAGAATAAGCAGCAAGGATCCTGAGATCTCATCTCAGGATAGATATTAAGAGTATTATCTGCTGTGTCTGGCTGAAGATATCCTAAGGATCTATGCTTAGATTTTAAGAGAAGACTCCCAATATGGTAAAAATCCATTAATGTGTTTTGCTTTTCTTTCTTTTTGTAAAATACAGAAACATCTCATTATTACTTGAAACATTTAACAATCTGCTTAGAACTGCTTTTTACTAGAAATGCCTCCTGGCCCAACCTTACAGAATCACTTACCCTTGTCATGTGCAGAGTTGTAGCATGGCCTGTGCTATCACTTTGCCACATTACTTTTCTATATACACTATAGTCATTTTCCACAGTGAAATAAAATCATTTCTGATCACTCATTAGTGTCAAGGCACTTTATAGACTTTACTTCTCTAATTCTCACAACTCTCTTTTATACAGGAGAAAAAGGAAGGTTCTGAAAATGAAGTTAACTGCACACTCAGATCCCACCTACAGTTGTACTTTCTTTTTTAACTATACCATACTACTTACCGAGAGACCAGGTACACCTAAGGATATCATTAGGTGCCACATATGTACCTATCGCACAAACCACTATCCAACTTTAGAAACTAAATCTGACCAGTGTTATGTTTCATTTACCAATTAGAAACCTAGCTAAGAATCTGCCAAAACAGCATCCTTTAAACCCTGGAGATGTTATCAGTTGAGAATTTGTGGTCTTTCTGCCTCAGCCTAATTGGAACTGGTGTTATATGTGTGTGGCACCATGCTTGACCCCTTTAAAATTTATTTCTGAGGCAATATATTTCATATATATATATATATATATATATATATATATATATATATATATGAAAATATTGCATTAAGA
>PVKA01003220.1:0-112886 GCA_004027165.1 Ctenomys sociabilis
GAGTGGGCACACAGAAGGCCATGCCTGTGAGCTTCACGTCCAGGCATGACCTTGCTCAGAGTCTTGTCAGTGCCAGTGGATGCAGGGATGATATCTTGGGCAGCCCCATGGCCGTCACGCTACAGCTTCCCAGAGGGGCCGTCCACAGTCTTCTGGGTGGCCATGATGGCATGGACTGTGGTCATGAGTCCCTCCACAATGCTGAAGTTGTCACGGATGACCTTGGCCAGTGGGGCTAAGCAGTTGGTGGTACAGGAAGCGTTGCTGAGGATCTTGAGGGAGTTGTCATACTTCTCGTGATTCACACCCATCACAAACATGGGGGCATCGGCAGAAGGGGCGGAGATGATGACCCTTTTGGCAACACCCTTCAGGTGTGCCCCGGCCTTCTCCATGGTGGTGAAGACACCAGTGGACTCCACTACGTATTCAGCGCCAGCATCACCCACGTGATGTTGGCGGGATCTCGCTCTTGGGAGATGGTGATAGCCTTTCCGTTGATGACGAGCTTCCCATTCTCAGCCTTGACAGTGCCATGGAACTTGCCGTGGGTAGAATCGTACCGGAACATGCAGACCATGTAGTTGAGGTCAGTGAAGGGGTCATTGATGGCCTCAACATCCACCTTGCCAGAGTTAAAAGCAGCCCTGGTGACCGGGCGTCCAATACGGCCAAACCTGTCCACTCTAACCTTCACCATCTTGTCTAGATTGCTGCTGGCTGCACAGGAGGAACAATTGTTGGTGGGCCTGCAGGAGCAGAGAGCCTGCACACAGGCTTTCTTGAACCACAGAAAGACCATGAGCATGGAGAACCTGGTCAGAGGAGAGCCTTCACAATTCCCAAGGCAATTTCCTTTTGCATAGAGAGTAAGGTTTGGTGCTGTGAGCATGGAGGTCACCCCAAGCTAAGGTACCGATGGGATACAGCACGTGACCGGAAATGGTGTCTAGTCTGTTGAAGATGGGTAAAAGGAGGCAGAAGGGAGGGCAGGCTGCTTGACCAGAGTGCTTGACAACACCCCGCCCAAAGAGAAATGGCCAGCTGGCTCCGGGATGCCCCCTAGGGCTCAGGCCACAGCTGCCTTCCATCTCTAGGTTTCTAGTTCTCACTGTGGCTGTCAGAATGGTCTTGGTAAAAATCCAACAAGGGCATAATGCTTTGGGGTCCTCTAACCACTACAGAATCAAAATGTCTAAGGGTGATTGAGAACCTGTATGTTTTACAATTGCTCTGTATGGTTCTGCTGAGAGCCAGCACAGAACACTCCCAGGGTGTGAATGCTCTGTGGTCCCCTCTGTCATCACCTCTCAGATGCTGCTTCCCTGAGCCCAAAAGACCTGATCCTAAATGCCCTGCCCCACTTCTGCTTCTCTTTTTTCTGTAGCACCAAATTCCATTTAGCGTATTTATTTAGTGTGTTGGTTGTATGTTTTATCCTGCTAGATATATGCTCCAGGGCACAAAGTTTTCTTTTATGTTGCCATTAGCTGTCCATACTAGGTGCATAGTAGGTGATAGTAATGGCTGCTGAATGGATGGAGGAAGGAATGAAGAACCAAGATTTCTACTTATTCTAAACACCAACGTACGGCAAGACTACAATCGAAAGTTAACAAAAAGGCAATAAATTTATCAATAAAATGTTAAAGAAAAGGATATAGCTGGGCCGGCCAAATAGCTCAGTGGATTAAAGGGCCTGCGTGCAGGTTCAGGGGCCGAGGATTCGATCCCCAGGCCTGCTGTGCCAGGGGTGCACTGAGATGGCAATTGAGACTAGGCATGGTGGTATGAACCTTTAATCCCAGCTCTTGGGAGATTGTAAATGGGTGGATCACTAGGAGTCTGATCTAGTAGTGAGATCCTGAACACTCTGTAGACCCTTCCCTAAAATAAAAAAAAAAAAGAGGATGTAGTCAATTTTTGGCTTTCTCTTCGGACAGTCATAAATGTATCCATATAAAAAAGGAAACCAAGTTAAAAAGACACAAAGTCGCAGGGAACCAGGAGATAGCTCACAGACACTAAACACCAGGCACTCCACTGGGGACCTGAGTCAGTTTCCTGGAAACAGCTGTGAAATACCTACATCTCTGGTCTTTTCTGAATTTGTAGGTAGCTCTTGGGCTTTTGCTGTCAAGCTTGTTTATTCACAAGATAAGACTCTGTTTTCCCTTGGAATTCTGAGACTTCTTCCTTTAGAAGAAGTCTATGTCCTCTCACATCCGTGTCATTAGCTGCCTTCATATCAAAAGCTCTGGGCGGCATCGTCTTTATTCATGTGGATATTAGTTGGCCTCCATCAACAATGTCTGAAGTTTCTTTAAAAGCACTGTCGTATTTTTATTTAGGATTCCTTTGGTTTCTGGCTCAGGCTTGCCAGGGATAACATGTAGAGCTACAGAACAAGTGACAATGGGATTGCTGCACCCCAGTTCAGGAAGAGACCATCAGAGTCACAGCCTGGTGACACTCAAGTCATTGTGTCTTAGAATGAAAGGATTGCTGAGCATGGCTGGGAAACAGCCCCCCCTTTTGTTGGTTAGGGAAGCTTCTGCTTGGTAAATCTGCCAGAACCTCCACGCCACCTCCCAAAGGATTAATGTTTTTTTTTTTTTTTTAAAAGAGCAACTAAGAGATTTATTTAGATTTTTACAGTCTTTTGCTAGATTGTTTGCCAAAGACTGTGAGTAAGGAATTCTGGGATTGTATAAAACTTTAATATAGATCAGGAAGTAAAGAAATCTGCTTAATGTTGTTGATTATGGGCTCAATCAAGTAATTTTTTTCAAACAGGTGAAAACATATGTGGACAGTGAGCTTGACAGCTCATTATTGAGAGACAGGAGGTTATTGGACCACTCCAGGTCACTTAATAGGGCATCACACTTTCCAGTGCCTCTCGCTCAGAATCTAAAACCAGTCTCACCAGGGAGATAGCTCTGCGGCATAAGCACCTGCTTGGCAAGTGTGAGGTTCTGAGTTCAATCCCTGGTCCTGAAAAATAAATAAATAAATAAATAAATAAATAAATAAATAAATAAATAAATTGTTCTTAGATTTAAAAAGAATTTTTTTTAAAAAAAGAAATAGAGCTAGGGAGATAACTCAGCCGTCTAAGAACCCGCCTGGCAAGCCCCAGGACTTGTGTTCAATCCTTGGTACTGTGGTGCCATTCGAGCTCCAGAACCAGGCATGGTGGCACAGACTCTTATAATCCCAGTACTGGGGAGGCTGATACAAGAGGATCACTACAAAACTGAGCTGTGAAGTGAGTCCCTGTACAAAATAAATAAATGATTAAAGAAAATTTAAAGCCAAGCTTAACACTGACCATGCCATAGAGCCAGACCAAAAGTACAGTTGCATGTTATGCAACAGAATACCTGCAGTAGCTAACTTTGTGAAGATAAATGTGGCTCAAAGGTTTGCAGATTCAAAGTCTAAGCTTGGATAGCACTGTTAGTTTGAGCTCCAGTGGGGATGGCAGATGGTGGAGAAGCAAACAGTTCCATCTCAAACTGGAGTGGGGAGGGGGCAGAAGAAGAAGAAAAGGAGAAGGAAGAGAGGAAAAAGAAAAGTAGGAAAGACAGACCTCTGAGAGCATGTCCCAGTGACCTAAGATCCTCTCACAAGGCCTTCCCCTTTGAGGTCCCCAAACCCTGCTCAACAAAGCCTCCCTTGAGGACTGAGTCTACAAATGGGCCCCAGAGGGTCACCTGACGTCCAACAGACCCCACTAGAAATGGGTGGCCATTGACTTACTCACCCAAATAACCCAGGATGACGGTGGCCCTCTGGGTAGACAGAAGAGACCTGGCAGCATGAGAACCTGCGGATGTCCATCAGTCAGGAGCGGAGGAGCGCCATGATCACATTGCGATGCACCAGGACCTGCTTTCTACTTCAGACCAACAAGAGACATTGGCATCTTGCGCAGCTCTGAGAAGCCGGCTCTCTGCCTAATTTTTCACTTTCACCCAGATGTTTCCTGTCAGGGAGGCACAGTCAATAATATATGACTCTCAGAGGCAGAGGCAGATGTGGTTATTATTCCCTGTGGGCCTTTCCTGCCTTAGAGAAGACATATTGCTCAAGAATGACTACAGTTTTTAAAAATTTAAGTTGATACAGCCAGCTTATGAGTAAATGCATAGCTACAACCATTTCAGTGCAAAAGTCTTTGCAGAATTACAACCATCATCACAGTTCTGCTTGGCCTTTAAATTTTCCCTGTAAACTCTTCAGAGAGTCACATACCAGGGCTTCTATGGCACAACACAGTTTTCCAATAATGTTAGAGCAGGCAGCTTTCTCTAGACGGCATCAGCCTCTAGCAGTCTATTTTTAATATTTGCTTTTATTTCTTAATCCTTCTGAACAATAAAAATGAAAGTCATTATAACCCAGTGAGGCAGTGGTAATACATACTGCAGGGTCCAAAAATACATTGTCCCTGCCTGACCAGTTGCCCATTTTCCAGAAGGTCTGGGTTTTTATCTAGCAGCAAGAGACCATTATCCTGCGACACAGTTGTATTCCACTGACACGTAATCTCCTAATTAAAATCAGTATAATGATGGACAGTTTAAATGCTTGTTAAAACCTTGCTTTTCCATTTGCATTTAAAAGAAAACACACTCCTCATCACGGGTACCCCATCCTGGGTTATAATTTGGTTTTCCTTTGCCAGAATCATAATGTCACTCTGCCTTGCTGTTGGTTAAGTCTAAAAGAGCATCTAAATGCACCTCACAGCTTGGCGGTTGCTTAGCAACACCACCAGCCTCCTCCCCATCCGGGTGAGTTCTAATTGGTCACAACTCTTGACAGGAGTCGCTGACTTATTAAAAATGACACTTGATTATTCACCTAGATGGCTGGAGCTGATACTTATCAACAGGAAATTTTGCATGAAAACGAGTCATGGATGTTTTTCATGTCGGGGTGGCTTTTAGCAAGCGGGAGAAGGAGGTGAGAAGTTTCATTAGCTGGAATTAATTGTTCACTGTAAGTCTCCAGTTTGGAGCTCCTTAAGGTATTTGTTTTGCCATTTGTCCCCCAGTGAACACTAGGTTTAAATACCTTCCCCCACCCTCATTATCTCTTCCTTATTTATTCAGAAAGTCCCCTCTCTGACATCAACTCCAAACCAACACTGCCCACGGGCCTACTGTGTCAGTCAACATTCCATCACTACCAAAAATACCGAAACAAGCCACTTAGAAACAGAAAAAGATCTGATGCTGGTTCATATTCTGGAGGTTTCAGCCCATGATTTATAGGGTACATTGCTTTTAGGTCTCTGCTTGGAGTGAGGGTTTGGGGTCAGCACGTCCTTGTAGAAGCTCATGGCAAAGCCAAGCCACAGCCAGGAAGAGAGATGGGAAGAGGAAGGGGCCAGAGACCCATAATCCCCTTCCAGACCATGCCCCCAAAAACCTGAAGACCTACCACTAGGCTCCTCCTCTTAAAGGTCCCCACTACCTCACAATAGCACCATGGACTGGGGCCCAATCTTTTCACAAATGGGCCTTTGTGTGTGTGTGTGTGTGTGTGTAACCGGGGATGGAACTCAGCCCCTTGCGCTTGCCAGGGAAGCACTTATTCCACTGAGCCATCTCCCCAGCCCCTGTTAGTTTTTTGTTGTTGTTGTTGTTTTTTACAAATGGGCCTTTGAAGACATTTCACATGCAAGTAATAGAACCAAAGAGGGAGAAATGTTGAGTTCATGTGTTCACAAATATCTATCGTTGGTACCTTTGCACAGCTGATAATATCAAAGGGGAAACAAGGTACATAAATCAGCGCATATGGCCAAGTGGTAGAAAGTGGTGGCAGAGCTCATGTTCTTTTCTGAAGATCAGACAGGGTCCCTCCACTGGGAGGGAGCAAGGCGTATCTTGGCCCTGAGCCCTGAAGATGTTGCTGGCTTTTGAGAGGCCGTTTGCCACAGGAACAAAGGCATCTGCACAGAACAGCACATGGTGTGTTGAGGGAACAGGGGAGAATGAACAGGCTGGAACACAGTGTGAGGTAAGGGATCGGTGAGGGAGAAAACAGCCAAAATAGGTGGAGGCACACGGAGCCAGCCACTCTGCGCCAAGGGGCGGGTTTGGTGTGCACTCCGCTACACAGGAGCTATTAGGCCCTTGAAAGTCAGGGAGTGATCCACTGGGAACTCTCTTGCAGGAAAAATGAGCCCACTTTGGCTGTTTAATTTCCAAGGTGGCAGACTGTCCGCAGGCCCAGGGGCACATCTTTCTCGGGCAGACAAGGGCGGGTGCAAGTTGTGCTTCTGCAGTCTCCTCTCTGCAGTAGCCCCTGTGGGGCCAGGCTCCCAGGGGCCGCGTTTGGTACTAGGGTGGCAGTCTCTACTCCAGCCCCTCTCTGAGTCCCCCTTCGTGTGTGATTGTGTCTCATTCAAGCTGCAAAAGATATCCTCTCCTTCCTCCTCCCTGTATAGGAAATACGCTTCCCCTGGCACTCACACTCCATTGCCCAAACTCTGGAGCCTCCAAAGGCTTAAAACTGGTGATTTTTTTTTTTTTTTACATGTGCATAACATCAGTTCTTCCCTCTCCCTTCCACCTTCCTGATTTTGCCAGCATCAATGTATTCTATAAGTTTGTATAAAGTTAATTATACAGAAGTTAGGGTGGGCCAGATAGTTCAGCAGACTATAGTGCCTGCTTAGGTAAGCTCAGGGACCGGAGTTTGGTCCTTGGCACCACCTGCTATGCTGGCCTTGTCCCCGGAGTTGCACTGAGCTGGTGACTGAGATTGGATGTGGTGGCGCATGCCTGTAATCTCAGAGTTTGGGAGGCTGAAAACAGGAGGATCACTATGAGTCTGATTTGTATAGTGAAACCCTGTAGACCCTGTACTAAAGTTGGTAGATAGATAGATAGATAGATAGATAGATAGATAGATAGATAGATGATAGATGATAGATAGATAGATCAATTCTTTTCTTAGTGTCAGATCTGCCTAGAATGAAATTATAACCTAGTGAGGCCAGGGAGATGGCTCAGTGGAATAAGCGCTTCCCTGGCAAGCACAAGGGCCTGAGTTCGATCCCCAGTTCTACAAAAAATAAATAAATATAAATAAATAAATAAATAAAAAAGTAAAAAAATTATAACCTAGAAGTGAATAGATTGAAGAGTAAGGGACTGTGGGATCTGGTTTTCCAGTGAAAGCAACAAGCCTCAAGCCATACAGTCTGGAGTTCTAGTTCTCACTTCTACAACATGATTTTAGCACACAAATAATCAGGCTGTGCCTTCTAGGTAGGGCTTCACGTAACTCTGACATCAGGGCTCCAAAGGGATGACAACACTTCCTGAAGGACCCAGGAATCGGGTCCTTTCTCCATAGCCCCAAGCTGATGTCTCCATCTGATGCCTCGCGAGCACCTTGGACTCTCCCAGGACGTCAGTGGAGAGGGACGCTCCAACTCGTTGCAGTTAGATCCTGGCTCGGGATGAGCTCGGGCCCTCAGGGAGACTCCAGGGTCGCGCTCATGTGAGAGGTAGAACCAGCTGGGGCCCCAGACATTTAGTTCAGAGCCAGCTTTCAGCAGACTGCACTATGTCCCGCTAAGACAGAGAGCACCTCCATCTGCTGAGGCCTTTGGTGCCTTTTGTGTCAATGCTCAGGGAGCAAGTGGCCCATCCAGCACAGCACTTCTAGAGACCCAAATGAATGAAGCAGACTGTGCTCATTCCCAAAGTAACAAATACTAAAAAACTTAATAGTGGATGATAACACACGAGAGCCGCCATAAGAAAGTGACATCAATTGGGTACAGTATTCGTAATCTATTGCTAGCTATCAAGGTTTCTCCAAAGCCTAGCAACTTGAAACATCAAAGTCCTGTTAGCTCACTGTTCTGTGGAACCCTGCCTGGCTCAGCTAGTGCCTCTGCATAGGTCTCTTGGCGTACTGGCTGAGCGGCCAGCCCTGCCTACGATCTCCTCTGAAGGTCTAACTGGGGACAGTCCACTTCCAAGATGGCGCGTGTGTGTATCAGGGGATTGGGTTCTTGCTGGGCTGTGGAGGACAAAGTAGAAGCTCATACCATGTCTCTCAGTCAGTGAGGGCCTCCAGAGGGTCTCAGCTAAGTGTCACTCGGAAGAGCAGTCTTGTGACTTAGTACAAGGTGGATGACAAGTAACAAGACAGGAGGTTAGGAGAGTCTCTCAAAAAGGTTTCAGTTAGTACGCCTATGTGCCAGGCAATGTAACTCCTACCAAAGGGATGTGTATACTGTGGTCTTTGTTCTCAATAAGCATCCCTGTTCTGGGTGACAGGTGGCAAAGCCTGGATCAAAAAGTGAGGAGGGAGATAAAGATGAAGAGACAGATGTAGGGAAGGAAGAGCCAGTGTCCTAAGGAGGTGAGAGCAGATGGACACTCTGGGGACTCATCTGTGAGGAGGAACGGGTGAAGAGGGAAGGGCTGTAGGCGTATCCACAGGTCCGGGGTGGGATCCCGCAGAGGACAAATGTCACATGGGACCACTCACTCGCCAGAGCTATGCATTTATTTTACATATTTTGCTTCTAGTTTTTGTCACAATGCTTCAGGGAAGCATTATTATTCCCATCTTGTAGAGCTCAAGCTCAGGTCCCACCATGGAGGGAAACCTAGCCATGAGCAGTGGTCTCAGGTGTGTGTCCTTCGCAGGTACCTTCTAATAGGCCAGAGTCTCACCCTCAGAAAGAATATGCCAATGTGGAATTCTGGGGGACCATCTATGACAGGGGAATCTCTCCTTTGAGCAGGGGACTTGCTCAGAAACTTCTCATCATTACTTCTTTTTTTTTTTCTTGCTATATTTAGTACATGGTCTACAGGGTCTCACTACACAGATCAGACTCGTGGTGATCCTGCTGTTTTCAGCCTCCCAAGAGCTGGGATCACAGAGGAGCAGCACCACGCCCAGTCTCAATCTCTATCTCAGGACCAGCACAGCGCTCTGCATCTGCCTAAGCAGGAGCTTTAATCCATTGCGCTGAGGCGCTTTAATCCGCTGAGCTGTCTGGCCATCCCTTCGTGACTTCTTGGCTTGCCTCTTTTGCCTACTCAGAAGTCTCTCCAGCCTTGTGGAGTTCAGCCATTTGCACTCCATCTTGAGTCTTTTTTTTTTTTTAAACTGGGCAATTAAATGAGGAAACAAAGTCTGAGCTAATGGAAAGCTCCTCCCAAGACTGAGGGTGAGCCTTTGTCCTCTGTATTTACTGCTAGCTGCCAAGTATCTGTCCGGCCATCCATGTGGCATTTTCTCCCATGAAGACAGCCAAGGAAAGAGGGGAATGAAGTGAAATAAAGTCTCCCCAAATCTGACTGCTGCACAGTAACCCCAGTCCTGGTCAACTCAGACAGCAGATTGGGATGGTTTAACCAGCAGACATTTTCTGAAGGTTTTAGACCCTCAGGGTTGGAGGCTGTCTTCTCTTTCACGAGTGGCCACCATTTCGCTGTGTGCTCACAGGACCTGTTCTTGTGGGGGGGAGGGGAGGGAGAGGGAGAGAGAACAAGAGAAAGGGAACAAAGGAGGAAAAGAGGAAAGACAGAGAGAACTTGTGAGTGCCTTGTATAATGACACTCACCCTTTTGGCTCAGGCGCTACCCTTAAGGCTTTGTTTCTCTTTAATGGCTTCCTAAGGGGCCCTGTTTCTTTTTTTTTTTTTTTTTTTTTTTTTTGTCTTTTTGAGACAGGGTCTCACTATGCAGTTCAGGCTGGCCTTAAGCTCACTCTGTAGCTCAGGCTGGTCTTGAACTCACAACAATCCTCCTGCCTCAGCCTCCCGAGTGCTGGGATTACAGGCCTGCGCCACCACGCCCAGCTGGGGCCCTGTTTCTGAGCGAGAACAGCAACATATAAATTTAGGGAGGGACACAAATGTAAAGTCTATATAAATCCCCCAGAAATCACTTTTGAGTGACTATTAACGTTACTATATTACAGGGCATTAAGCACAATAAATGCATGTTATGAAAAATTTGGAATAAAATAAAAAATTGCTCATCATGACCGGTGTGATGGGATGGGCCGCTAACCCCAGCACCCTGGGAGGCAGAGACAGGAAGATGCAAGTTCAAACCCAGCCCAGGCAACTTCCCAATTTAGTAATACCCTGATGGGGCTATAGCTTAATTGGAAGGCCCTGGGTTCAAACCTTAGCACCACTCAAAAAACTGCAAAGCTTCACTCATCACCCTACAAAGAAGATGAAAGGTAACAACCACATCAGAGTCTTACGATTAAGGTCGGAGAACAGCAGCACTGTGTAGTTCTCAGTGTGTGCAAATTGTACAACAACCTAAAGGAGAATGGCTGGGTGTGTGCAAAGATTAGGCGAGCCCACCAAAGGGAGCTTTTGTTTGTATGCAACTCGTGTAAGAGTAAATACTCCAGAACCGCTGCGCGTAAGGCAAGGAAGAAAATCAGAAACAATGGCTACTGGCCAACACTTGGATCATGCTCTGCTCTCTTATAATATGTTCTCCACATTGCTTCTTGAAACATTTTTCATATTACATGCCTCATCTCATATCACATTAACCCAAATAAAAATGTCATTATCCATTCAGTTCGACAGACAACAGGCAGAGGGAGGAGAAAATTGCAATCATGTCAGGCAGTAACAAAGCTTTCTGGTCAGAAGCACTCAGAGGAGCCAGCAGTCAGCAGCTGGTCCCGTTCCCTCTTTGGCCAAGCTGTTGCTTGACTTCAGAGCTGGTAGATCTCTCTTAATACTCAGGATTTGTTTCTGAGGAGTCCTGTGGAAATCAGATTTCACACTGCATCTCTTTTGTCACCTTAAGAAGCCTCAAGCTTGATATCTACGAGACCTTCTTTCAGTATTTTCTTTCTTTAAAAGATGTAGCTTGGACTGGCTTTAAACCTACTGTGCAACCCAGGCTAGCCTCAGATGCACAGAGATCCTCCTGCCTCAGCCTCTGGAGTGCTGGGATTACATGTGTGCACCATGACGCCCAGCTTCCTTTCAATGTTTTTGTTGTTTTGCTCTTTCAACGTCTTACTATTCTGATGAAAGATATTTTGCTATCTGTAATTTTATTAAAATAGAGTTCAGAGCTGGGGAGATGGCTCAGTGGAATAAGCACTTCCCTGGCAAGCCTGAGGGCCTGAGTTCAATCCCTGGTTTTGCCAAAAAATAAATAAATAAAATAGAGATCACTTACACCATTTAGCTCATTTAAATAATTGGGGCAATATAGTTAATGATGCCAGCCACAGGAGTGTGGCTTTGATAGGACCCAGTTCTCTGACCTTAGAGGAAACCTGAGACTTTTGGGAAATGATGGCCCAGAGGCCATTGAAAGGGACCTAGTCACACACACAGCTTTACTGGTACATTATCAAATCAATGGCTTGTGAGAATTTAGAAAAGAATGCAGTAAGCATGAAAAGTTAACCCAGTTACTAAGAATAAGTCAGAACTAATGCACCTCCCTTTTTTCTTCTTTCTTTTCTTTTCCTCTTCCTTCCTCCCTCCCTCCTTCCCTTCCTTCCACTAGTGAGAATTGAACACATCCCATCTCTACTTTTTTTTCATTTTGAGACAAGGTCTCCCTAAGGCATTGAGTTACCCAGTCTGGGTTCGAACTTGTGATCCTCCTAACTCAGCCTCCCAAGGGGCTGGGATTATCGGTGTGTACAACCATGCCTGGCTTATTTCTTTCTTGAGTGGGATTCAGAACAGGGAGTTGAGGCACCCTGCATTTCTGTTTCAGCCAATCACCTGACAAGGTCTTCCCCGGCCAATCATTGCTAAGCTGGCATCTGACTGAGTATTTAGGTCCAAGCACAGTTGGTGGACAGAGGATGAAAATCCCTGCAGGTACCTGACTCAGCTGTCTGTACTCAGCCCTGTACATGCAGCCACAATCCAAAAGGAGACTTGGAAGACACACTTACCACATTCAAGATAGACAAGGAGGACCCAGCCAACGCCCGGCTGTCCACGTGTCCCCCGACAGAGCCGCTAGTGGGGCCCAGGGGACACAACTCTCTTCACACCACAGAGCACTCAGGGCTGGCTCGCAGAGGTGGAAGAGAGGAAGTATAATGAAGCCACACGTCCACACATCCCACCCACAGCTGCCCAGCCTGTGGCCCTGCGCCCAGCTTCTCCAGCCACCACAGGTTCTAGGACAGGACACAGGCGACTGTTCTCAGCACCTGTGCCTGGCAGCCACTTTTACTCATTTCATTTCTGTTCACTTCCCTGTGACAAAGTAAGGGAAGGTAAATGGCGTAAGGTAAATGTGAAGCCTTTCTAGCAAACGGACCCCAAAGGGTAAAAATCAATCGTGTAGGGTTGTGATTCATGGAGAAAGACTTTGTTGTTTTCTTTGACTGACCTGAGCCTCGTTCTCCTGTGTTATGCGTCTTCTGAAAAGGTCAGCATAATCCTGGCCTTGCGACACCTGCAGGGTACAACTTACAGGAAGTGATTCCCTTACCTCTTACTGTCCTGCATCTGAAATAATGCTGCGTTCCACTCATGCGGCCTTTGAGGAGCAACTGATTAAAAAATGAAGAGTTGGGTGCAAATTGTGTAGTCTGAGAGGTTGCAGAAGGGATGGAGGACAATTTTCTTGGAAGGTTGGATGTCCCTGTCTGGGTGTTAGGACTCTGTCGCAGGGAAGTAGACAGAAATGCAGTGAGTGAGAAGTTGTTGGAGACTGTTAACTTTCTGTTCGCCGTAACACACAATACCTGCAATAATCAATTTATAAAGAAAAAAAGTTACTCTGGCTCACAGTTTTAGAAATTTTCCTCATTGATTAGTTGTACTCATTGATAAGTTGTATGCATTGTTTGGGGCTGGTAGCAGCCCAGCAGGTTAGGGGCACTTGGCAAAATGAATCTACTTCCTTTGTGGCTAAATTGAAAGTGTAAGGAAGAGTCCAGCCCCACAACCCTTAAGGCCACATCCCTAATGACTTAAAGACCTACTGCTTAGCCACCCATCAACAGCTCTAGCATGTCCCTCTAGTGGCCGAGCCTCTAGTGGCCCAGCCTCTAGTGGCCCAGCCTCTAGTGGTCCAGCCTCTAGTGGCCCAGCCCCTAGTGGCCCAGTCTTTAGTGTGTACTGTGGGGGACACTGACACTCCAAGAAATAGCAGAGGGAGCCATATTTTACTGCAGCATGATAGCATGCACTCCGATAAGAAGAGTCCTATCGGGTGGCGTTCTCCCCAGGGCCTGAAGGTTTCCAGAGTGAAAAGCAGCTACTGTGTGACCAGGACAATTCACTCATTTACTAAACAAATAATATCTATGTGCCAGGCACTGTTTGAGGTTCGGGAGTTACAAAAGGGAGCACACAAAAACCTTCCCTCCCAGTGTAATATTCTGGTGTCAAAATAGTGAAATCTAGACATAAAGTAGCATTTTGAAACATGTTTTCCATCAGAGATACTCAGAGCAATGCAGGAGACAGCACAGCGCTGGAACCGAGGTGCTGTTCTAAAATGTACATTGCTTACTCCGATTCCCCTCCACATTTCCAGACTGGCCACACTCAGAAAAGAATAAAAAAATCACATAGGGGCCACCTACTGAAGTGGAATGACAGGGAGTCAACAGTGAGATCAAAACTGGTTAACCTGGGTGGTGGTTGCATGAATATTCATTACACTGTTCTCTATTGAAATTTTCCATAATAAAAATATCTTAACATTAAAAAAAAAAAAAAGCAACAGCTTTCATGTATGGGCTAGGTACTTTCTTGGGGTCAAGGGTTATCTAGTATTCAAAGGCTTAAGCAGCTTAAGCACAGAGGAACAACCATTCATCAGACGTGCTCTAAAAATAATTCCTGGGTTAATTAAGAAGCTGAAATCCATGACCTTAGGTTTCCTTGAATATGAAAATGCTGTGTTCTCATGGAAGATCTAACATATAATTGGCACAACGTGGACCTGGGTTATCCCCAGAAACAGGGGAGTGTGGTCTATTTATCCTCATGCTAAGCCCTCGTGAGTATCTGAGCGCTAATTCTCAGTTTTGTGTTAGCAGTCAATGAACACTTTCATAATTATTCCGCCACATTTACTTGAAATCTTGAAAGCATTTCTTTGTTCTCCCCCTGCAAAACAGAAGATGGCTCAAGGTACAATAGATGTTTACACCTATTGCCTTTCACAAATATCTCTCAATTCTAGAACTTTCTTCTTCCTCTTAGCTATGGAAAAGGTGCTCTCAAAAAAGTCGGTTTATAACCAAATGAGACACCCTCCCTGCATGGTGCTCTAATCTCCTTTGTTATCCATTATCAGATGGTGCCGCTCATCAGCCAAGCCTGTGACCTTCTCCTGGCTCATTTGAGATGCTGTGCAGAACTGGGGGAGGCGCGTGACATCCACAGGTAAGGCCCGCCTTAGAGATGAGAGTCGCAGCTTGGAGCGGCTGCTTCTGGTAACTGCACACAAACTGATAGGCAATTTCCTTGGGCCCAACGACTCGTGGGAACCCTCGGCTCTCACGAAAGCGTGGCTGGCTCAATTAACAGAAAGAAGGGCGACTCATACAAAGCAGGAAATGGAAGTGGCCAAAGCCCGGGGCTGCGTGCCTTGCACAGGAAGCCCAGGTGGCAGTGGTTAGTTCATCAGCGGGCATGACCTCCCATTCGCGCAGCCCCACAGTGGGGAGGACATGCCTGGGGGAAAGGTCAGGGCCCCAGGAGGACACCCTACATGGTCACATCTAGCAGCATCACGGGCGCCCCTGTACAAAAGCCATGGCTAGCTAGGGCTGACACCAAACCGAAACAACTGATTGTCTGGCTTTTCTCCTGGAAATTTGTGGTGGTTTGATGCCAAGACGTGGTCTACAGAAGCCTAGGAATGCCGAGGATAGGGAGTCAGATTAGCCGGAAGCCGCACGCCAGCATCGTGGCTAAGAAAGTAACTGTGTGATCTGTGATCGTCGCCAGCGTTGATCTTGCACCACACCGTTGACGGAGGCTTCTCACCCTCGCGCTGTCACGGCAGGCAGGGTGCGTGCAGCAGCCAAAGATAAGGTGACCTTGGCGACTATAAAAGCAAAGTAAATAACTCTTTAAACCCTGAAATCTTCAACCATTAGCATCTGAAGAGCTCACACCCAATAGCCTCCTTTTTTGTTTTGTTTTGTTTTTATCTTAGTGAGGAAGTGTGTGGTCAGCTCTAAGAAGCGCTGTCAATAGAAGTCCTTGGCGAATGTCATTTGTCCCTTACTGATAAGTCGATGGCTTCAGAACTGGGGTAGAAGAGAGCTAAATATGTGCCTGCATTAGGAACAAAAATAGGCCATGTAATTATAAAAGGGCGCTCACACCCGGTCGTCAGCCTTTTAAAAAAGAGCTTTATCTGACTATTCCTATAAGAAAACAAAAAGTAATAATAATAATTGTAGTTTGGAACAGCTTCTTATAGGACAGGTTCCCTGCAGCCAAAGGGGTTAAGTGTTCTGTCACTTCCACCAGCCTTCCTCCTGTTACTGGCTTCTAAAGTACAGTGTACATTTCCGAAATAATCTACACTTGATCACTAGGCCTGCTGCGGACTTGTCAGGTATTTATTTGGGTGTGAAGAGCCCTTGTTTAGTTTGTTTGCTGCTCTTTTAAAAACTGTGCAATCGTGAGGAGCTCAGTTAACAAAACTGGATAATCAGGTGGGTCATCCATCAATACCAGCTTGACGGCTGTCAATAAATTCAATAGATTCCGGCCTGAGATGGGCCTGGCAAGCACAGCTTTGGGGTAGCATCCAGAGTCTCTGTGTCTCTTCTTCCCCTCCCTCACAGCCTAAGGAGGTTTTGTGGGATTTACTCTGCTTGTCAGCTGAAGGCCAGTGACAGCTTAAGGGCTAAGTGGTGCCCTGTACTAATTTCTGCTCTACGGCTTCCCACCCCTTCCCATATTCTTTTTATTTTTTTATTTTTGGAGGAACTGGGATTGAACTCAAGCCCTTACCCTTGCCAGGCAAGCACTTACTCTATTGAGCCATTTCCCTACCCCACCCCCATATTCTTTTATATTGTTCTTTTAGGGCATGTCTCCGTCTAGTTCAAGCTGCTCTTGAGCTCGCTGTGAAGCCAAGGCTGGCTTCAAAATCCTGGCGATCCTCTTGCCTCAGCCTTCCCCAGAGCCTATCTCTTCCCATTTTCTACCACTGCGCTCAGCCCACAGCTTCTGTTCTAGGATCCTGCTCAGAGTTGCAGGAAGCTCCTCTGGGGGCCAGGAGGGTGCAGCCGGCTTTGTCAGGAGGGGTGCACTGTGGGTACTCAAGGCCACTGTCCTTCAAAACTGAAGTGTCCCCGTCTCCCTAGGTGCTACCAAGCATTCGCCACAGATGTAGTGGCCAGTGTGGCCTTCGGCACCCAAGTGGACTCTCAGAGGGACCCCGAGGACCCCTTTGTGCAGCACTGCAGGCGCTTCTTTGCCTCCCGCATCCCCAAGCCCCTCCTGGTCCTAATCTGTAAGTACAGCCCACCTCTGGCAGCCCAGGAGCCTAAACCCCACTTTCAAAATTCCTCTCCTCATGGCACAGACCCTGAGAGTTGCCGCCAGGGTGCTCTCCCCGCGCCCCTGGGCCTCTTATCTTGAAGCGAGGAGTTTCTGCTTCACTAGTGTCACCGCGAGAACAATGAGCGACAATCCAAGCTGAACGCTGTGTGTGGGTCGCTTCAGCTCTGGCGTCAGCCCCTAAGAAAAGTGTTCTTAGCCAGGTGTGCTGCCCCACTCCTGTAATCCCAGCACTCAGGAGGGTGAGGCAGGAGGATCGCTGCGAGTTCAAGACTAGCCTGGGCTACATAGTGAGAACCTGACTCAAACCAACAACAAAAGGTTCTTGTTTCCATTTTCCAGATGAGAAAATAGGCTTGGAAAGGCAGAGCCAAGACCAGAACTCAAAGCCTTTCATTTTCTGGGCCATCCTACTCCCCCACCCAACCCCCCACCCCCACCCGCGCGCACGCGCAGGAACAGAAATTGTCTCCACTGGAAGGCAGCTACTGTGTAATGAGCTAGAGGTCACCGGCTAGGTGGCCCAAGGCTGAGGACGCTGGCCCATTGATTTTATTTTTATTTTACAAGGGAGTTTTTGGCCTCTGGCCACTTCTAGCACCTTCTCGCTTTTATGGAGCCGCTGCAGTGATAGTGATCATCTTCACTGATGAGCGCCATGGTTCCCAGCTACTGTGCTGAGCTGGTCGGTCCTGTTCACTCCTCAGCCAATTTTGTTCCCATTTCTGATCATTTCATTGGGGGCCCCTGTCCCCTCTGTGGGCTCCGCACTGTAATTGGAGGAGAGGTTGCTGTGGCCAAGAAGCTGTCTCACCCTTCTCCCCTCATGCTCCAGCCCAGGCTGCTCTGAGGGCTCCTCCCAGCACCCTTCAGAGGGGTGCACAGGACCCACAGACCTCTAAGGACAAGGCTCCAGGTTGCACGGGGAACACAAGGAGACTGTGGCAGCTTTTAGGCACAGCGCAAGTGGCTGCTCTGGGGACAGCTATCCAGAGGAAGAAAAATGCAAAAGGCCACAAAGTTAAGACAGCAAGTGAGCTCCTGGCACTCGCCAAGATGTGAGGCCTGGCCTGCAGCGCCTCCTCTGGTGATGAACCATAGTGACCTGGAGCCTCATGCCCAGACCTGTCACGTCCATGGGAAGCCTGAGAGAGGCCTGCGGAGGGCTAGCTGGGGGTGGGGTTCATTGCTGCACGCTTACGAAGAGCAGGGCTGGCTGGAGGGACAGGGATACCACAGGCCGAAGCCCAAGCTCTACAAGCCATCCTCCTTGGGGCCTGGGCCAGGCTCTTGCATGACTCCAGCTCCAGAGTGACACTTGCTTCCTAGTGGTGGGAATCTAATAGCTGTGGTTTATTGTCTCCCTCTTTGCAACGCACTTTTGTTTTTTCTCTTTCCAGTATCGTTTCCATCCATTATGGTGCCCCTGGCCCGGATTCTACCCAATAAGAACCGAGATGAACTGAATGGCTTTTTTACCAAACTCATTAGGAACAGGATTGCCTTTCGGGACCAGCAAACAGCAGAAGAGGTAACTCGTTTTAATAGGGCACCGCCTGGAAATGGAATGGAACCTGCTTTGGCATGGGTGTTCGTTTCTTCGTCTTGCCCCTCATCTCTGCACATCACACACACTGTCCTCCGGCTATATGCCATCCCCATCTTTCCCGGGCCAACAGAAAGCACAGAGAAAGGTAGATGAAGGTCACACCAGAAAGAGAAAGGGCAGTGGCAGGGGACAGGAGGGGCCAGGATGGCAGAGCCGAGAAGCTCCCTCGGGGCAGGATGGAATCTGCCCCAGGTCTGCCTGCAGCTCAGCCCAGCTCCCAGCCTGGAGGAGAGCAGCTCAGAAGAATTTTCTAGGTAGATGCACCCTTGCTGCTTTAATGAGCATATTCTTTCTATTGAAAAATGCCACGATGGAGTCTCAGGGTGTGGAGCCCTTGGAGAGGACTCGGCGGCTGCCCGCACAGGGGGGGCATCCTTTGGACCCGGCTGGGCCCTGCTCCCCACGCTTCAGCATCAGGGTTTTCTTTCCTCCTCGCTCTTGACTCTGCCTGGCACTTAGCAAGGATAGAGCAGGCATCCGTGAGGGAGGCCTCAGAAAGGCACTGAGAGGAAAGACAAGGCTGGGGTTAGGGTCTTCTCACCCCATGGGGTGCAGAGGAAAGAAAGCCTGCATTGCCTGCGTTGTGGCCGGGCCTATGTGGAGTCAGCATCTGTTAGAGGCGTTGGTGGGTGGAGCGGCCCACACCAAGCGCCGCCAGCAAGTGGGTCTGGATCCAGAAGGGCCGTGGTTTTCTTTCTCTCCCCCGCCTTTATTTATTTATTTATTATCTTTAGGCAGGGTTTTGTGCAGCCCAGGCTGGCCTCCCTGTAGTGTTCCTCCTGCCTCAGCCTCCCAAGTAGTACTGGGATTACAGATGTATACATCTCAATCATGCTATGAAGGAATGCCCTATGGATTGCTTATGAAAGCTCTCTCTCTCTCTCTCTCTCTCTCTCTCTCTCTATGTCTGTCTGTCTCTCTCCTTTTCTCTCTCCCCCTCTGTCGTCTCTCTCTCTCTCTGTGTCTGTCTGTCTCTCTCCTTTTCTCTCTCCCCCTCTGTCGTCTCTCTCTCTCTCTGTGTCTCTGTCTCTGTCCCTCTATCTCTGTCTCTCTCCCTTTCTTTCTCCCTGTCTCTGTGTCTCTCCCTCCTTCTCTTCCTCCCCCTCTCCCTCCCCCTTCCCATTCTCCTCCCTCTCTCCCTGTCTCTCTCATATGCATACACACCACACCTCTACCCTGAGACTTGCTGGCTGTGGAATCAAGCTGAAAATGTAAAAACTGTTGCACTGAGTGACTTACTAAGAGGTGAGAGGTTATTAAAGATCCAATTACCAGGATTGCCTAGAGCTTTTCCTTTTATAAACTCTACAGCTATTTGTTTCAAATAATGAGTTGATCTGAGAAAAACCTCCCAACCACAAATCCAGGGCTGCCTGTGTGAAGACAGAGCTATACGGTTACTAAGAAAACTTGCTTTCAAGCCATCTGAACTCTACATTCATTCCATCAAGCAGATGTGTGTTTGCACAGGGAAAATACTGCACAGATGTTAAAAGGTAAATATTTTTCTAAGCCCTAGCCGATGGGTGGATTAGACACCTACATCTATCAAGGCGTGTATTTTTCTTGGATATAACCATAAACCGGCACAGTTTCCGTCCTCCATGGGCAGTGCTAGAATTGCCTCCGCAATGCAGTATGAATGGAAGCCACCATCTACGCCGGTGTCGCTCTCCAGCAGGTCCCCTGGGGAGTAGCCCCTTCCTCTGGCCTCATTAGCAGGAGGTTAGGATGGATTTCTCTAAACCTCCTCTCGCCTTTGGCATCCTGGCTGAGCCAGGGTAGGAGAAAAGATGCCAGCTGC
This sequence comes from Ctenomys sociabilis, assembly GCA_004027165.1. NCBI lineage: Eukaryota > Metazoa > Chordata > Mammalia > Rodentia > Ctenomyidae > Ctenomys > Ctenomys sociabilis. The sequence goes on from PVKA01003220.1 coordinate 19,963, forward strand.
AGTTCTGTCCCCAGGAAATACACGGGGGCACGGCTGTATACCTTCCCTCTTGTCATCGTCCCTATTCCAACCCAGCAAAGCTACAACAAAGCCTCAGGGAGCAGAGCTGCGTCACATATTATACCCCAAGGGGTTTCAAATGGACCAGTCCACTGTAATTCCAGCACCAGCACCTGAGAGGCTGAGGCAGGAGGATCATCAGACTGACCTATAGAGTGAGTTCAGGGCCAGATTGAGCTGCACAGGGAGACCATGCTGAAAGAAAAGGAAAAGAAGAAAGAGAAAGAAAGAAAGAAAGAAAGAAAGAAAGAAAGAAAGAAAGAAAGAAAGAAAGAAAGAAAGGCCAACCCAGAGGTCCAGGGACACGTTAGTGTCCTGGGCCAGCATCCAGGAGCCAGGGGACAGCAGATGCCTATGTCCCCTGTGCCATCGTGAGCTGATGAGCAGGGATGTGGGGGAGGGGCAGATCTCTGACCCTCACTGACCCTTTGCCTCTTTCCTGGCTGTTAAGGTCCAAGCAGGCTGGTAGAAAGTGAGGCCTTAATTCCTTGGCCTCCAGGTGCATGATGCCATCAGCCTTAGCCATGAGCCCTGCTAGGCACTCGGCAGTGGCAGAGTGGCAGAGACCTTCTGAACCACCTACTGCTCTAAACAGCGTGCTGCTGTCATCAAACCCAATACAGCCTACCTTGGGGCTGGGGAGATAGCTTGGTGGTCTAAGGACCTGCCTGGCAAGCACAAGGACCCAGGTTCTGCCCAAGGTACTACACACTGTGTTGGCCCTGGGTCTGCTGTGCTGGTCACTGAGGCCAGGCATTGTGGCGCAGGCCTGTAATTGCAGCGCTGGGGAGGCTGAGACAGGAGGATCACTGTGAGTCTGAACTGCATAGCGAGACCCTGTATCAACAAAAATCTGTCCTCCAGCACAGCCTTCCTCAGTGTGTTGGCTGCTCTGCACTTTGACTGGTTGCATATTTAATATGGATCAGCACAACACTAGGCCTGGGTCGGACATAGGGGTGAGGGGCCTGCTTGAGGGTTGCTTATTACCTCATGATGCAGAAAAGCAGCACACAAGAAATGATTGCAATCTAAAAAGATAGATTTGGGGCTGAGGATACAGCTCAGCGGCATAAGCACCTGCCTGGCCAGTGCAAGGTCCTGAGTTTGATCTCCAGTACCACAAAAAATATATATAATAATAAATAAAAATTTTAAAAAATTTTACAGGCGTGGTGGCTCACACCTGTAATCCCAGCACAGGCGGAGGCTGAAGCAGGAGAATCACTGTAAATTTGATGCTAATCCAGGCTATATAGTGAGTTCCTGTGTCAAGGAAAAGAAAAACAAAACTAAAAAGATGGAGTTGGATCCCAATGTGTATGGCATACATTATTCATGTAATAGAAATACAGAAGCCAAGAAATTGAAAAAATGCCGCAACTAGTACTTTGAAATTATAATATTTCCCTGTTGGAGGTTCTGAGACTCTTTTGCTGGTTTAATCCCATAAACTTTGGAAAAGCGCAACACCTCGGTTGCCACTCCTCACGGTGACGGGTGTCTCGAACGCGCGGAGGACATGCTGCTATGCTCAAGCGACAGGCCAGCCTCCCTCTAGTTAGAGTTAGTGGCCATAAAGGACAAGCAAGTGACAGATGAGAGAGGCTGGGGCAGGTTAGAAAGCTCTAACCACTTAAATGGGGCTGGGGATCGCTGCAAAAGGGGGATTCGGGTGAAGAGAATGCTAAGTCTGGGGACCTCCAGGCGAAGCTTCACCAAGCCAGAGCCCTCCCACCCCAGGAGAGAACACAGGAGGCCCGCACTGGGTTTATTTTACTTAACGAAGTGACACCACTACCTTCCAGATCAGCCCAGACAAGATGGCGTCATCCTGAAAGGGCAAAGGCAGTGGCAGTATAAAAAAGAATGAAAACAGCTGGGCATTGTTTTCTATACTGACGCTCTAAGTCCAGCTTCCTAGGAGGCTGAGGCAGGAGGATTACAAGTCCAAGTCCAACCTAGACAATGTAGCAACTTAGCAGAGACCTTGTCTCCGGATAAAAAATGAAAAGGATTGGTGCCAAGGCCCTAGGTTCAACCTCCAGTACTGGAAAGAAGGGAGGGAGTGAGAGGAAGGGGGAGGAAGGGGGAGAGGGAGAAAAGGAAGGAGGGAGGGCGGGAGGGAAGGAGGGAGAGAAAGAGGGAGGGAGGGATGGGGGGAAGGAGGGAGCTTTGAGGGAGGCTGAGGTAGAGGACCCTAAGTTTGAGTCCCATCTTTGGGCAATTTAGAAAGATCCTAGAAAGAAACAGGGCATCACACACACCAGGTGACAGGTCACCACTGAGCCACACGCCCGGCCCTTTAGGCACCTTTTTCCTGAGCACTACAGTCTGTACCTTGCTGCCTTAGAAATTGGCACCACACAGGGGACCACTGAGGCTGCTTCCAGATCTCGCCAGCCTAGATAACCAGTGCTGCCATGGCCCAGAGGCGCTCCCACAAGCTGTGCCCGCCTGACTTCTTCCTCCGTCCCCCCCACACCAACACCAACACGGCGCTCTGTCCCCTCTTGTCCTCAGCGGCCCAGAGACTTCCTGCAGATGGTGCTGGACGCCCGGCACTGCCCCAGCTCCGTGGGCGTGGACAGCTTCGACCTCGTGGGAGAAGCCCTGTCCCCTGCAGCACGAGCAGCGGAGCCCTCGCCCCCGCAACAGCCCCAGTCCCTGGCCCAGCCACTCACTGTGGATGAGATCGTGGGCCAGGCCTTCTTGTTCCTCATCGCGGGCCACGAGATCATCGCCAACACACTCTCCTTCGCCACCTACCTGCTGGCCACCAACCCGAGCTGCCAGGAGAGGCTTCTGAGAGAGGTGGACCTTTTCCAGGAGCAGCAGGTGAGCACGGGGGTGCCGGGCATGCGGCATTGCTGGGGAGCTTCTTACCACCCTGCTGAACCCACGCCTGCAATGCCATAGGGCTGTCAGGTAAACCAAGTGTTTGGAAAAACAGGAAAAGACTAACAGTGTCCGTATTGTGGCTGTGCAGGGACCCGGCTGGGGACTTCCAACGTCCCTGGAAGGACAGGGCTGGGTGGACAGCATGGGGAGGGAGGTCAGGCTGCTGGGGGGAGGAGGAGGGAGGCAGGAGAGAACTCAGGGAAGAGACAGTGACAAGAGGACAGATGGAGCTGGATCAAGTGTGAAGAGGGCAGAGGGGGGAGGTCACGGTGCAGGAGGGTAGGGTGCTGGGACTACCAAGGCAATTCTGGCCACTCCCGCAGGGGCGGGTGGGTGCTCGTGGTGACTCCCACGGGGGCCAAACTGAGCTCTTTTCTCTGTCGGAACGAGGAATTGAACCCGGGTCCTTGCGCTTGCCAAGGAAGTGCTTATTCCACTGAGCCATCTCCCCAACCCATGATGTTACTATCACATGCATAATTTGGGAAGGGGGATTGTTCTGGTACTGGAATCATCAGGTCAAAGCTTTAATGCAATGAGCAGAAAACTATTTTCTAGAGAATGCCACTTCTTCATCCTGCTGGGGAAGTAGAGGCAAGTTCGGCATAATTCTCTATACATTTTTAAACACTTGAAAGCTGCACAAGTATGTCACTGATTGCCTCAACTTTCAGCCCCACAATGTTTGAGGTCAGCTCTGAGTTCTGTGTTGTTATGACAACTGTGGAGCCTGGGTCTCCCCAGTCCGCTGCTCCCTGATTGATCTTCAGAGCCTAGATGCAAGAGTTTGTATTTATCCCTATTACTGCTCAAGTCAGTCGAAATAATTTTGAATCTTGATTTCCCCATCTGTCATATTAGCAGGTCCTCTGGCCTGGTGTCACTAGAGACTCTCCAGGCATGACTCCCATTTCATCTGAGTCACTGATTAAAATGTGGAACAGGACAGGGCGTCCCTCAGATTGACATTGATCCATTAATCAATATTCTTCAGGCATGGAGTTTCTACAAGGCATGAATCCCAATAACCTACACCCTATCTTATCTTGTTTCATGCGTCATCCTTTAACATTTGCTTTACATTGTGGTAAGGGCGTGGAGGGACCCAGGTGACCCGTGCATGCGGGTGCCACTGCGGGGGAGAAAGGAGAGATGGAAGGCGTATCAGTTAGGGTTCATTTCATCACGATTACCAAAAACTCGACTCAAGTTGATTTTAGCAAAGCCAAAATGAGTACAAATTCTGTGAGTGCAAATCATCGCACCGCTCAGGAATGGATGTGGCTTTGGACAGAGCTTTATTCGGGCCTCAGAGCCGTGCTCAGAGCTTGGTGTCTGCACTCACTCTCTGCGCCTCCTATCCAGCCCGTTCTCAGTCGCGCTGGCCTCTGTGACCATACACACCCTTGCTTCTCACCACTGAAACAGAAGATCTGTGGCCTCCCATTCCCAGCAAGCATCACGAAGGTCACTGTAAGGTCACTGCCCATGGGGGAGCCACCAGTCATGCTCAGAGGGCACCTACGGCCCTGCCTGGGATGGACCACACCCAAACCCAACCAAGGGCACGGCAGGGAAGTAAGCCTAGGGTGGGTGCCAGGAAGGCTGCACAGGGGCAGGAAGCTCCTGCATATGAGTAAATCAGAAGGCAGATTAAACTAAAGGTCTCCAAGCTGGGTATGGTGGTGCCTGCCTATAATCCCAGCATTCAGGAGACTGAGACAGGAAGATTGCTGTGAGCTTGAGACAAGCCTGGGCATAGCAAGATCCTGTCCAGAAGGAAGGAAGGAAGGAAGGAAGGAAGGAAGGAAGGAAGGAAGGAAGGAAGGAAGGAAGAAAGAAAGAAAGAAAGAAAGAAAGAAAGAAAGAAAGAAAGAAAGAAAGAAAGAAAGAAAGGGAAAGAAAAGAAAGAGCTTTCAAACTTTAATGCACATAAAGCCATCTAGGAAGACTTGAAAAGCAGGTTCCCAGGCCCTGCTCCAGAAGTACTGATTGCATGAGTCTGAGCTGGGGCCCTGGAAGCTGCATTTCAGTAAAGCTGTCCCGTGATTCTGAAGCAGGTGGTCCCTGCTCAAGGCGCAGACCCCTCCTCTGAGGGCCCAGTGCCTGCCCCATCCATGCATGGCCTGCTCCTTCTCTCTCCCTGGGTGACATTTTGGTGGTCTCAGGAATACTGAGTTATCTTTCCAGAAACACAGATTTGATTGTCAGCACAGCACTGTTCCGTGTAGCCTCACGCCTCGCACACAGAACCACTCACAGAGTATTTGCGGGTTTCCTTTTCTTTCTCTCTTATTTATTTATTTACTTTTTTTTTTTTTTTTTTTTTTTTTTTTTTTTTTTTTTTTTTTTTTTTTTTTTTTTTTTTTTTTTTTTTTTTTTTTTTTTTTTTTTTTTTTTTTTTTTTTTTTTTTTTTTTTTACTATAATCAAAGCTCTGCTCATCTAGGCCATCTGTCAGGAGATGGAAATGCAGATTAGACATTCACACATTCGATATTTTCCTGAAAATATTCCTGAAAATTTGCATGTAAAGTATGACTTGTTATAATTTTCCTGCTGGTTTCCATTCAACAAATATCTCTTGAGTGCCAGTTAATGCCGGCTTCGGGGCTCCAAATCCTCCCTATACAGACGGCTGACCTGGGGTAGCTGTTCTGTGACATCATGGAGAGTGGCCACGACCCCTTAGCCCGTCCTTCCTTTTTGTTCTTTTGTTTTGTTTCATTTGCTTGCTTGAGACAGGGTCTCACTCGGCAGGTCAAGCTGGCCTTCAACTCACTTTGCAATCTAGACTGGTCTCAAGCTTGCAGTGATCCTCCTGCCTTGGCCTTCCGAATGCTGGAATTACACCACGCCTGGCTATGCCTGTCCTTGTGTTTGTCAACTATGAGGTCACTGGGTGGGACTTCTAGAGCTGCTTCCCCCTGAGCTCCATTTCCTCCTTGGAACAGTATCTTGGGGACCTGTGGCAAGGGCTACATCCCACCCCAGAAAAGCAATGCAGATGTACACAGTATCCATTAGGACTCCCTCTGCCAGAGATACAGAAAACTAGCCTGCTCTCACTCGGCTTCTGGGCCTGCTAACTTCCCAGAACTGGCAACTCTGGAGGTCACACAGTGCCTTCAGGAGCAGCTTGACTCAAGCTCCATCCCGTTTGCCCACTGGGCTCCACTTTCCCAGGGCGCACAGACATTCCCAGGCAGGGTATCCGAGGTCAGCCTGGGCCAGCTGCCAAATCAGGATTTAGAGCAGGGTGAACTAAGTGAGGTCCAGACACGTAAACCTTTTCGGTTTTCCCCAATTATTCCTGTTAGATGTGCTCTATGGGGTCACCTTCCCTTTCTTGGGTAACTCAGCTAGACCTCAAGGGCTCACTGGAGGCAGTAATTAGAAACTCCAAGCCAGTCTGGTCCAGGCTGGGCCCCCAGCCTCAGATCCAGTGCCTCCATCCCAACTCTGAGGAAGGGCCCCACCTCCAAGCACCATCCATGTCGATGACAATGTGCACACTGGGGACCAGGTTTCCAGCCCCTGACACGCAGGGGACACTTTCAAACCATTCGCACACTTCCTGAGTGAAGTCACTCAAGCTCCCCAAGTCCCTGTTGCCCTTGTTGTCACACTGAAGAGAGGGTGCGGTCATTCAGTTGTGCAGGAACACGGAAAAATTTATACCATTTGTAAAATCAAAAACATACACCAACTTTCTGATAAAGCCTCTGTGATGTGGATACTTGATTATATTTAAAATATATATAGTTCCAGTTAAAAATTTGAAAAGAGAGAAACAACTTCTTTCCACTGAAATTGTTTTTGTTCCGGCTTTAGCACTTCATATTGAAATTATTGACTTCTGATCTGGCTAAACTGTTCTCTTTTCTTTTCTTTGGTGCCGGACTTTGCCAGTCAAAATTTATGACCCATTTTCCTTCTGCTTAATTGTTGGTATAAATCTGCTGTGCAGAACCCAGTTGTAAATTTGTCACCCACTGGATTGGACTGATATACTGCCTCTTTTTAGGATAATTTGAACAGTTATGCCTTAGAAGGAGGGCCAGCTTCTTAAAACTTCTCTTAAAGAGCTGCTTCGCCACCATGATAAATATCTAATTAAAATATAACTTACTCGTCCCCTCCCTCTTAAGGAGAAAAGGATGGTCGTGCCAGTTATTGTTCTGGTTAGTTTGTGCTGCTAAAGTGAACACGCTTGGAATCTGTTCCTTCAAGGAGCCAGAGGATCTAACGCAAAAATCCAAAAACCCATACTTCATGTGTACCAAAAAAATGGCCACTGACTCTCAACCAGCTATTTCATAAATAAATGCGCTTTGCACGGGAGTGGGGGTTGGACAATGTGTGACTAGCTTAACACACACCCATCTTCGCCATGGAAGAAAGTGTCTGCCTGTTGGGATCCCGGCCAGGGTCAGGCTTCACACAGCCATTAGCGCACCCCTGATAGAGGGAAACACCGGAAATGGGGTCTCCCTCCGGGAAGGTTTCCTCCCGTTCATCCGGGTCTCCTAGGGCCCTGGGAGAGGCCTCTAAGGTTCCGCATCAATCTTGCACTCAGCCACGCTGGCTTGGGGGTCTTCTCAGTCGTCCCCTTTCCCACGTGTCGCAGAAGAGCACAGCTGCCTCTAGAGCACTAAGTTAGCGGAACATCCTCAGCCCCAACAATAAAACCAAGAGCGAGGCACTGGCAGCGCGGGAACAGGCTGCAGGCTGTGGCTCCAGCCACCAGCTGGAGCGCTCACTCCCACCTGCCTGGGAGCCACCTGTGCTCCGGGAAGGGTGCGGATTCCTTCGGCAAGTTCTGGGTAAGGGCCCGCATTCCTAAAGCTCCAGAGGACCCTGGGTGCTACGGGACCTCAGCCCGTACTGCCAGGAGCCGGGCCCCAAACCATAATGCTGCCTCTTTCTTAGCTCCTGTGTTTGCAGTTAACATTAATTGATTGATTGATTGATTGATTGATTGATTGATTGATTGAAATAGTAGGGATTTAACCCAGGGCCTTTGCACTGAGTTACAATCATAGCCATTTTGGATGTATTATTATCATTATTATTATTATTATTATTATTATTATTATTTTGAGACAGAGCCTCTCTGAGGTGCTGAGTTCCCTAAGCTGGGTCAAGCTTTCGGTCTTCCTGCCTCAGCCTCGCAAGCTGCTGGGCTTGCGGGCGCATGTCACCATGCCTGGCGGGAAGCACTTGTTCCTATTGACAGTGAAGGTCCTGGTATTCTGCAGTGCTTTACCTCTTGCTTAGTCTTACAGGTTTCAAGATTATCCAGTAATTATGATGCCACTCCCATTGAGTGGGAGATAAAGGGATGCAGGAATCACTCAACCTTAATACCCTTTAGAGGTCTATTCATTAATTCCTCTAAATTAATTCTAAGATCATCTTGCTTCCTTAAATAATTGTCTCCATGTCAAAGAGCTAAGTCAAGCTCCTGAGTTGATTTGAAATCCATTTCCAAAACAGAGGAAAATGCCAGCTACTCAGGAGGCTGAGGTACATGGGCCACAAGTTCAAGACCGGCACAGACAACTTAGCAAGACTCTACCCCAAAATAAGCAAATTTATTTTAGCAGGAGAGAATTGAGCTGACATGAGCCAAGCCCTGGGTTTTACCCAGAGCATCACAAAAAGAAAAGCAATACGGAAAAACGAGAAGATGGTAAAGATGGCGCCCAGCGCCTCTCCCGGGGGACCTGTGCACACTGCAGACCTCTCACACCCCAGCATGCCACCTGCCAGCCCAGTTCTTTTAGGCCGGGGGCTCCATCTGGCTTGTTAGCTCCTCTAAAGGCCCTTGGCATGCAGTAGCTTTGTTCTCCTATGAGAGGCTGTGTCCCTGCACTGTACCAAAGGGGCTTGAGCTGGCGCCATTTCTGCCTGCACTGTTTTCACCTAAGGAGCTGCATGGAGAGGGCTCAGAAATACACCCAACTTGCCCACTTCCGGCCCTTCTTTCCAGAAGCCTCTGAGCCAGAGATGAAGCCTTCCAACAAAGCAGCTCAGGGCAGAGACGTCTTCCCAGCCTACGGAGAGCAGTTCTCTGGGGTGTGTACCCAGAAATCCACCTGGCAGGTTGTGATTTGTGGCCACTGCTGCCAAAGCCCCAGCTCCCACAAGGAAGAGAGGGTGCCAGCACCTCCGTGCCCCATCGGTACACAGCTCACGAGTCCCTGAAGTAGAGTGACAGTCACGCTGGGTGACCAGCTCACCTAGACCGTGCTCTTCATGGGGACAGCTGCAGGAAGACAGGCTTGACTCTGGAAGGTCACCTGGGCTCCACTCAGGGCCAGGTCCTTCCCCCACCACTATCCTGGAGCTCCCAGTGCCTCTACACTCCCTGGGGAGCTGCACAGCCCATGCCCCACGGTGCCTGTGCCCTGCTCCCAGCTCTACCTGGCCTGCTCCTGCTCTTTCTTTTTCCTTATGCTTGTTTTCACTGGATTCCCCAGACTGAGAGACCCCAAAATCTTCCCTCCCTGCCCCCCTCAACTCACTGCCCACTTGGGAGCCCAGGCTGTCCCAGAAGCCTGCAGCTGTACACAAAGCAGAGAAAGAAGTGACCATGAAGGGCCGTCCTCCTTGGGAGCAGGCCACACCAGTCAGCTAGGACGTAAGCACCTTTCTTGCAGCAACTTAGCTTCAGTTGCTGGGCCTCCAGAGAGACCAGGTTTTGCTAAGCAAACAAGCTGGTGGGGTCAGTTTGCAGTAATCTAGGAAACTGAGAATTCACCGTAAAACTGGAGCACGCTAACCCCACAGGTGCAGTGGGCCGTCTGAGTTAGCTCCGAGGTAGGACGGCTCATTTATTTAACTGCTGTGCACACTGCGAACTCTCAATGCATCAAAAGAAGGGGTTTTATTCCTGGCAATTAGCTTTGGAGACGGAAGAATAAACACACAGAGACTTATTTGTTTTAACTTCCCTGAGTGTTATGGACGAAAGCCACCTTACCCAAGGGAATGGTGGCCTCAACATAGTATCTTCAGGAGGGAATGTACAGATGCCTTCCCCCTCAACCCCTTGCTGGGCATAAAGTGTCACTGGCAGGAGGCCTTTTTCCATTGACGACACACTGTCCAATATCAGCCCAGCAATTCTGGGCAGGGGTGGGAGAGGGAAGCCCCGGCAGCCTGTGGACCCCGGGAGCAGGAAGCCATGGGACAGGGAGCCTGGGCCCCCTGGGGACCTAGAACAGTGCCTGGTGGGTAGCAGGCACTGAGACGCAGGTGCTGAGTGCAGCTCAGGGAATGCAGGTTGTTGTTTTCTGTTGATTTTTTAGCTTTCATGTTCACCAGTCCACACGCTCAGTACACAGTGACCATGCGGAGGTCTGTGCCTACGCATGCAGAATTTAATTCTTACCTCCCCTTCCCCTCCCCGCCTCCCCCTTTCCTCCTTCCCATTCACAAAAGAGCCACCTTCCTGCTTCCTATGACCCATCTTGGTTTGTATTTTGCTCTTTGTTAGACTTTGGGTTTCTCATCTAAGAGCAAGCCATATTTAAGCTTGTGAGTCTGATTGATTTCTCTTAGCATTATGCCCTCAAGCTGCATCCACTTGCCTATAGATGACTCAAGTTTATCCTTCTTTATGACAAAGTAGTACTCCATAGTGCCGACGTACATTTAGGTATCCACTCCTCTTCCTGAGGCTGACTGAGCACTCGCCTGGAACATAGAGGCACCATGGTCCCCACAGATGGCAGCCGGGTTCCCATGGGACCCTTGCGAGACACACGAGGACTTGTGCCCAGCAGGTGTCAGGATAAGGAAAGGAGGGAGGCTGAGCCCTTAGCTATGAGGGAACTTAGGGGCCTCTCAGGCAGCTGCCCACGCAGGACAAGGATCTAAAACAAGGCCCTACAGCTGGGCTCGAATGCTCAGGAGTGGACACTCACTACCCAGACCTGTCTTGGCCGCCTGCCGGCCCGCTGACACCTGTGGTATTTGACTGTTGGTGAGAAGGTCACAAGCTCAGCCTGTAACACCAGCACCCAGGGGCCAGCGACTCAGCTCAGCGGCAAAGCGTCTGCTTGACAGGTACAAGGTCCTGAGTTCGATTCCTGGTTAAAAAATTACTTACAGGCTGAGGCAGGAGGATCCCAGGTTTAAAGCCAGCCTGGGTAACTTAGTGAGACCCTGCCACAAAAAAAAAAAGAAAAGAAAAAAAAGAAAGAAAGAAAGAGAGAAGAAAAATCAGCCTAAATAAATAAATAAATAAATAAATAAATAAATAAATAAAGCTTCTGCCAAGGGCATTTTACAGCCCAGCAGAGGGAAACTGGAGGATCAGTAGAGAATTAGAAGCAGTTACAAAAGGCCTGCTTTCTGCCCAGAGCTTCTGGTTGTCTGTTTTGCCCCAGGACCGAGGGTAGTAGCATCATGTTTTGTTTTAGGATTTAGACTTTTTTTAGTGAATGTTTTATAACTGCGTGTGACATGTGTGAAAATATCGGCTCTGTAGCTGCCTGCCCAGGCACATGAATATTCCAGATCGGAAGGGATGCTCCTCTCCCCTGTGAACTGCAGTGCGGAAGGTTTATGAAGTTAGGCATTTGGAATCGGTCTGCAAAATTTAAATATTTGGATTGGGTCTCTAGGACGCAGGAGGCGGCGCTTGCTGTTCGCTGGCTTAATGTGATCCTTCTTTTTCTCCTTTTACCTTTTGGCAGTGCTAGCTGCTTTTCAAACCCAAACCCCTCTGGCTTCCTCTGGGGGCTCACATGGGGGCCAGAGGCACACCGACCACCTTGCCTCACCCTGAAACTCTTGTCACAAGATGAGAAGTAACTTTCCCTGGGTTAGAAGCCACCCCGGCTGGAGGGGTTTCATCCAAATAGTCATGGCGGACAGGAAGCAGGGAAGGAAGAGATGGACTCCTCACCTCTTTAGATGCAGGCAAGGATTTCAGTTGGATGAGTTACTGATTGAGTGGCTGACCGAGCGGGACATTAAGGAGGGCAGCTCTTTAAAAATCAAGCATTTTAGCTGGGCATAGTGTGGTAGCCCACGCCTGTAATGCCAGCACGCTGGGAGGCTGAGGCAGGAGGATCCCAAGATGGAGCCCAGCCTGAGCAATTTAGTGACTTAGCAAGATTCAGCCTCAAAATCAAAAAGGGAGGGAGGTGTAGCATGGTACGGAGGCCCTGGGTCCCGTCCCCGGTACAAAGACAGGAATAAACATTTCCTTGAAAATGGAATCACACAGGGTCTTGGCCTTCTGCTAATCACTATGTCGGGGTCCCACTCCTGTCCCCTGGGCAAAGGTCCTCATCTCTCTGGGCTCTCAGCTAGAACCCAAGTCAAGAAGTCTTATGGAGACCAGGAGCCAGTGGCACCCAAGAGACCCAGACTCGTCCCAGGGCCACAAGAGAGAGCAGGCGGGAGCCCCAGGCCTAGCGCTAGATGCCCTCACCCCCGCCAGTAGCACATGGGGACCCTGAGGTGCCACTCACCAGCAGGGTGGCACGGGTCACGGACATGGTCTCCTCATTCCGAGCTTTCCTGCAAGTCATGTCTTAGCAGCTTGTCGCGGAGGTCGGGCTTACCCACATCCAATGTTTAGAACGGCACCGACATTACCTGTGTCAGCTACTGTCGCCCCCTTCTGTGCCTCCATTTCCTTGTCTGCAAAGGCAGGGAGCGGACCAGAGTTCCTTCCTCTCACAGGCCAGAGCTTCGTGTACCAAGTCAGCTCGCCGCCTGCCATGTGCCCCGCAGCGGGCGCTGTCACCAAACCCACTTCATGGCAGGAGTGAGGAGTCTCCAGAGGAATGGAACTGCGAGGAGAAAGGGGTTTATCTTGAGGATTGGCTCAGGCGCTGTGGCGGCTGGCAAGTCTGCGACGTGTGGCACAGGCTGGCAGTTTGGGAGAGGCAGGCGGGGACCTAAGCCTCAGCCTCCAGGCAGCTTTCTCCTCCTCCAAGAACCTTCGGACCAGGCTCTGAAGGCTGTCAGCTGAGTGGACGGTGTCCCCCACGTCATCCAGGGTGACCTCCTTTCCCAAAGGTCTCCTGGAGGTCAGGGCTCGCTCCATCTGGCCACATGAAGATGAGAGTTGGGGTGAAGAATCAGGTGCCACAGCCTCACCAGACTGACACGACATGGGCGTGGAAAAGGCAGCTAATCTAGAGTCACAGGGAACACACGAGGAGGGGGCGTTGCCTGGGCTGGCACTGTGTCCCAGCAGTGTTCTTGCTTGGAGCACCGTGGCACTATCTGGGCATTCAGAATCCCAAGCCAAATCTGCCCCTAAGTGCTGTCTGCTCTTTCCGACCTATGGGCAATGGTGGCTGCCACAAAAGGGGGTTCCAGGGCCACCTTCTGCAGTAGGGCCTGGGCTTCATGTACACACTGGCCTGGCCTTGAGAAAATGCCAACCTGCCTGCCTTAAAGGTGTGAACACTCCCCCCAGTCACCTGGGATGGTGCCATCCTTCACCTGCCATCCTGGTTCTCTGCATCCCTGGGGACTTCCTGAATTTGAGAGGCTTTTGTCCATCCTGTGACTGTTTTTTGAATTCTCTTCCTTCCTGAGAAGGCAGTTCTTTAAAAATCAAGCATGAATCACATGCAACATGAATCACAGCTGGGCAACTTCTCTGACGCCCCTGGACATGGCCGCTTAGCACGCACAGACAAGAACATTCTAGAAACAAAGGTGCTCTCTGCCTCTGCCTATGCACATTGCTCAGGGCTTTCTTCACCTTCACTTGTGAGTGACTGTGTCTCTGGCCATCCCGGCTTGGGCACCATCCCGTAGAACAGCTTGCATTGTTTCCCTTGTGTTGGCCGTTAAGGAACACCAAGCAGGCCCCTGAGGCACCGGCAGCCCAACTGCCTGCCCCAGAGCCCTGCCCATCAGGTGCTGCTCCCCTACTCCTGGTATCTGTCACCCACTGGCAGCTCTTGACTGCTATTAAGGGCCAGTTCTGTCTCCGAATAGTGAGAGCTGGGATGGGCGAGGAGTAGCAGCCCAGCCCACTGGGGGGAACCACCGTGCCTTTTCACCAGGAAGGAAACGGGACCGGCTCCAAATTCTCTAATTGAAGCAGCAGAGGCCAGCTTTGCTGGGGGCGGAGGGGAGACAGCACAGGGTATGTGAGAAGAGGCACAGTGTGACAGTGTGACTTCAGCCACTAGAGGCGCCGTCATGGCTCCAGGTTCTCAGTATCTTCTCATGCCAACAGTTAGGCCAAGTGGTTTATTTGCTCTGGACAGAGATCTGGATTTCTCCAAAGCCCCTGGGGACCCTAAAATGCAACCGAGATGCAGGAGCACAGCCAACGTGTCAGGAGGAGCCCACGCCAACTGAACTGGGGTGGCACTGCTACTAACAGGAATGGCTGCCAATCTCTGCAGAAGAACAGGAGCTGCAATCCAGCTCTAGCCAACCCTCTTAAGAGGTTATCAGGGGTCTTCTGTGATCAGGCTGTGAGGGCCACAAGCCAGCCTCTGGCAAGACCCCCACAGTGTCAGCAGAGGAAAGTGTCTCACAGAGTTACATCCAGACCAGTCTTAGGGCCCGTCTGGCCCTGCAGGATTGTGAGGGGCTCCTTCCTCCACCCTCCCCACAGACAACTGAAGCCTAAAGACATCCCCTCACAGGCCTATCTTAGCTCAGAAGACAGGAGACAGGAGATCTCTAACCCTGAGGTGCCTTGAGGTGGGGCGGACAGCCGCTTCCCGCTCTGTTTCTGTCTGTCTGTCAGTATCTGTCTCCGTGTCTCCGTCTCTGTCGTCTCTGTCTCTCTGTCCCCTGTCTCTGTCTCCCTGTCTCTCTCTCTGTCTCTGTCTTTCTGTCTCCCTGTCTCTCTCTCTCTCTCTCCTCCTTTCCTTTGTGCAAATCTCATCTGACAATTCCCAGGCACAGCACAGATTAGAGATTTGTAGACCTAAAAGATGCTAATAATGCTCATCACCACCGTCGTAACAGTAAACATTTATGGAGTGCCATCGTTATTTGTAATAACTTTTATGCGTTAAATAAATCTGACCTCAGTCTATAGAAGCAGGCTCTGCTAAGCCAGAAGACTGGGTCAATTGAAGCATCTTAGAAGTCTGAAATGGAAATCTCTCCAGTTCCATAGCACACACGCCTTTTGGTGGTTTGGGTGTTTTTATTTATTTTATTTATTTGTTTATTTATTTATTTATTTATTTTGCTTTTGAGACAGAGTCCCGCTCTGTAGCCCCAATTTCCCAGTGATTCTCCTGCCTCAACCTTCAGAGCACTGGGATCACAGGCATATGCCATCATGCCCGGCTTCTTTCCATGTTTTTGTTTCTGGGCTTCCTTCACTGTGGCCATCTTGGATACTTCCAGGGGGGTCTTCTGGGACCAGGTGTAGCCTCCAGGTCCCCGTACTGGTAAGGTATGCTATGGCAAAACCTTGTTCCCACTTGTTTCTTTATTGAAGTGTGAACTGTGGGGATCAAGAATTCAATGTTAAGTAACATTGACAATGATAGTGGTAGAGGGAGGCAGGGTCTAGCTCAGGGCTAGAGTGGCAAAACAAATCAGAAAATAAAATAATCACAGTGACAATGAGAAGAGCCACTGTAGAATGAACATGCGCTCTGTGCTTGCTGCGGAACCGGGCAGTTCGAATGCCTACTTCTATGTCTTCCCTATCTATAGAATGGAGGATGACATCAGCGCTTAGAGATGAAGTGGCCAGAACAGGGTAGAGACAGAGTGTGAATCCAAACCTGGATCTCCTGGCACCAGAGTTGCTTGATGTCTCCAAGGACATTGTCCAAATAAAGGACTTTTCACACGGACCTCCAGCTCTGGATGATGAAGAAATGGCAGTAAGATATGCCCATCTTGGCTTGGGAGATAGCTTGGTGACCTAAGCACCTGCCTGGCAAGCCCAAGGACCCGAGTGGGATCTCCAGTACCACATGAATCCAGGCCGGCCCCAGAATCCCAGGTATGGCCGGCTGGTTAATCCCAGCCCTGGGGAGGCTAATACAACAGGCTCACTATGAGTCCAAGCTGTGTAGTGAGACCTTATGTCAAAAAATAAAATAACATGCCCATCTTTGGCATTAAAATAAAAACAAAGAAATCAACTTACTTCAATAACCAATAAACAGATTAAACAACATAAGAAGTACATAGCAAAAGAAACAAAGAAAAAACCCTTAAGCCAAGGATCACACTGTTTCTTTGTATCTAACATTTGGCAAATTTACACTTCCCTTGTCTGCCCTTGGGTGCCTAAAATGAAATCCACAGATATTTCCATGTAACAGGAGCTTTTTTTTTCCTGTGTAAAATCCAGCATAGCAGGAATTCCTCTATTCACTCTGTCCCTTGGGTTTTTCCGACAGACAATGTTTTCCCTTAGGAATAATTCATATGTCAAACTTGTCATTTATCACTGTCTGTAGTTGCATTTTTCTCCCTATCCCTCAAAACTGACTGAGCACTTGCTGAATAAGGCACGCAGGTGTCTTTTGCAGGCTCATGAGATTTCTGGTGATCTAGGCTATAATTTGGCAAAACAAATCCTGCTTGTGGCTGGCATCTTTACAGTATCCAGTTACTTTCTTTACTTGCTGTCTTTTTCTGCTTGTTTTCTTTGATGTTGTTCTGTTTTCTGTTTGTTTGTTTTGAGACAGGGTCTCACTACGTAGTAGCCCAAGTTGGCCTCAAACTTGCAGCAATCCTCCTGCCTCAGCGTCCTTAGTGCTAGAATTGTATGCGTGTGTCACTGCACCCGGCCTCTTTTCTGAATTTATAGCCTACAAATGAGAAAGGGATGACAAATCTGCCATGCCTACAAATCTTGTCTCCTAGTGCAATTGCAAAGCCCCTGGAGATCCAGGCATGGTTTCTTCTGATTCATTCATTCGTTCCCATGGGAACCAGCTGAAGAGGGATGTGGTTCCTGGCATGAGCCATCCTGTTGGGGCTGCATCTCAGACACACTTTTCAGGAACCAGCACCTCTCTGTGGTCCGCTGTGTAGTCCAAGTCCGGGTATTGGACCCTCTGATTCCTCCTCTGGGAGAACAGTGGCCAAGAAAACCAGAGATTCACCTTCAGCCCTTGTCTCCCATAATCATTTCTGGAGGTTGAAAGTAGGCGCTTACAGGAGTTTCCTGTTTGATCCTCTCCTCCTGTCCCCTTGCTGTCCCTCCCCACCTCATATTCACCTTGACTCCTAGAAAAGCCCAACACTCAGCACCAGGAGCAAAAGGTCCCCTGCTGTCACCTCCAGACAGGTCCTACATTAGTGGATTGAGTGAACACTATAGCTGAGAGAAATGTGGAGACTCCGCTCTAACCCCTTGGTCCATAGATGAAACTGGCGGACAGCGCTCAGATGTGGCCCAGGCTCGCACCGCGAGGCTCACACAGCGCCCGGATGTGGCCCAGGCTCGCACCGCGAGGCCCGCACAGCGCCCGGATGTGGCCCAGGCTCGCACCGCGAGGCCCGCACAGCGCCCGGATGTGGCCCAGGCTCGCACCGCGAGGCTCGCACAGCGCCCGGATGTGGCCCAGGCTCGCACCGCGAGGCCCACACAGCGCCCGGATGTGGCCCAGGCTCACACCGTGAGGCTGTGTAGCTTCCTGGCCCCCAGGCCAGTGCTCACATCTCCAGGCATCTGAAGAACTTGTCCCCCTCTCTGCCGAGGAGGGCAGCAACTGTGCCACCCTCTGCCACCCACCAGGCAGGAACGGGACACACCAGGGAGCTGTGATCCCCACTCCACCACTGCCAGGATGGGCCCTCCCACCTGCACTGCTCCCCCCCCCCCCCAGCTGCTGCCAGCAGCCTGGCCTGGCATTTGTCAAGGATTCCCCAGGGCCCGTCTGGCTTCCCATCCTCAGCTCTGTGTCACTTTGGAGGCTGTCATGTGCCCTTTGCAAGATTTAACCCCTTCCGGCCAGGACAGGCAGAGCCACAGGCATGACTTCTCACAAGTCATTCTTCTCCATCATTTTTAAAATATATAAAAAAGTTCAAACACCCTGCAAAGGACAGCAGTCACCAGTGAAGAGACAGCTCAAACTGGCCTGAGGACAGCTGGTACCAGGCATGCTCTGAATCTCAAATTAGCTAACTGGCAGGCATTGTCGTGTGCAGAGCCAGGGCTGCTAACCCAGGGTTTGCCCTGTGCTGGCGACCCCAAGAAGCAGGATGGCACAGAGGCTAGAGGGGGCCTCCATGGCTGTCCAGTGACCCTGGCTTTTATTTTACATGGTCCGTCCTAGGTGGCCGCCCCAACCAACTGCATAGAAGCGCTACACCTTCCTGCTAGTTCAACACCAGGGTGTGTTTCTTCCAAAGGGCACTAAAATAGGGACAGCAGCAGCTGGCCACCCTGGGGGCCATTTAGGAGCTCCTGAGTCGCTCTTGGGGCCCTGGCTCTATGTTTAGGGCTGCGACACTCGGCAGAGCTGAAGGTAATCGGCTCCACTAAGACGTAGAACAAAAACACTTATCAAAAGATGTCTTCTTTTCCCTAAATGTCATATATACAATTTTTATTGGAGCGTGATGACAGAGAGTGAATAACTTAACATAAATTTGCATAATATCATACAGCTGCTAATTTATGATCATATTAAAACACAAAGTTTTGTAGTTTGAGGCATTTGAAGGCCTTAATCTTTGGAAACTTTCCCTCCTGTTTGCTGTTTGTTTATTACTTACTTTGGGTTGCCAGATAAAATATAGGCATCTGGTTACATTTGAATTTCAGATATACAGCAACTGATTTTTTAGTAGCGCTCATACTCTATTTAGGATATACTTAGACTAAAAATTTAGTTACTGCACACCTGAAATTCCCATATAACTGACTCCTTATGCTGTCTGTTTGTCTGTTTGTTTGATAAATCTGGCAGCTCTGCGTCCCCTCCGGGGGGAGCTCATCCCCGCCTGGTTCTTCCCCGACCTCCAGGACTAGGGCTGTCTGTGTGATGGGGACAGCGGGTGTGCCCAGCAGCACTGGCAGGCTCAAGGGGAATGGACTAGAGAGGAGAGGTGGCGAAGCTTTGCGAGGCCAGGTGCCCACTGCAGCCCACTGCAGCCCAAACCCACTTACTCATCCCCAATGCCGGTGCAGCCCTAGTAGCTGATGCTTGGCTGCAGGGCGACTTGGCTCGAGTGGCAGCAGAGAGAGGGCTGTCTGTGCCCAGCACAGCACAGTGCTGGAGGTTCCTCACCACTTCTTTTGAGGCTCTGCACCCCAGGCTGCCATGAACGCACCCATCCTCCTGCCTCAGCCTCCTGAGAGCTGGCACCACAGAAGTGCCCGTTCTGTCTCCTTTAGTGCTGGGCTGAATTCCCACACTGAACTCACTCAGTTATCTGCAGGATTGCAGCCCCCACTTTGAAAAGCACTGGGTGATGGCTCAGGAGAGCGAAGAGGAGAGAGTTTTAAAATCCACAGGACGGGGCCAGCCAGATAGTTCGGCGGACTAAAGCGCCTGCTTAGGCAGAGCACAGCGGCCAGGGTTCCATTCCCTGAGTGCTGTGCCTGCCCCACCCCGGGGCGCACTGAGACAGAGACTGAGATTGGACGTGGCAGCGCATGCCTGTAATCCCAGCACTTGGGAGGCTGAAAACAGGAGGACCGCTGTGAGTCCGATCTGTGCAGTGGGACCCCGTAGACCCTGCACTGCATCCATAAAAAAAATAAATAAATAAATCCACAGGACAAATGAAGAAACACATCAGATCAGTGAAGAGACTCTCTGAGTCTGCTTTTGCTTGTTCGTGACCAAACCAGGAACAAAACCTAGCCCGGCCCCCAAACTCCCAGCCTGGGTTTTAGTTTCATTCTGCCGCCCTTCTCAGTGCAGGCATTCTGGACGCACTTGCTGCTCTGCTTGGGTACTGTTTTCTTACTGCCTGTGATGCTTCTTTATTCCCAGCTTTGTTATCCTTGCTGACCTGAACTGATTGCCTCCTTGCTGGGCTGTACGCCTGACTTAGATCGACATTGAAACTCACGGATCAGGGTTCTTGCCCTCTGACCTTTAGCCTCTTCGTGCTGAGAGCCTGTCGCACTCTTTCCGTGTACTCCCACCCCGGGACTGGTAATAAAAACACAGTGACAAGGAAGCAGGTTGGCGTATGATAAATACTCCCTTTTGGCACTGAAAACACAGATGCTCAGAAAGGGGAAGTTACTTTTCTTTGGATCACACAGCAGTCCCAGAATTCCAGTCTTCTTGCTCCACTCTTGCACTCTGTCATCAAGATGCCGGCTGCTGAGCAGAGTGGCTGGCAAACAAGGAAGCAGCCAGGAGACCGCCACATGTGTGCGTCACTGACCTCAGTCCAGAGTTTCAAACTGCACGCGAGGCAGGTGGCACCCTGAGGAATCCCATCCTGAACGCCTTCCACCCGCCAGGCGCTCCCTGCCCCGCCCCTATCCGCAGGCATCCTTTGTAGTTGCAGTTCCCGAAGAGGCCCTTGTCCTATGTCACCTTTGCCCACTCCCCATGTCACCCTCTGCAGATCACCCTAGCTAACAGCATCCACTTTGCTGTGCTGCCTCTTGGCCCCAGCAGGAGCTGCCAGTCTCCCACGCCGCCCCAGCACAGCAGGACTCACAGAGAGCTATTTGTAGCCCCTTCCACCAGTGTCGCCGGCATCCTGAGGTGGGCTGAGGGGCTCCACACCCAGCCCTAGGCTCCAACGCCCTCTGGACCCTGTACCATGCTGTGTGACCCTGGCAATGATACGGCTCCTCCCTGAGCTTCCAGGCCTTGCCTGCCAACAGGGGTGACAGCAACACATCCACAGGTGCCAGGCCAGCACTGTGGATCACATGGAAAGCCGCAGCACCCCCTATATTTTTTGTTGTGATCAAATCTTCCCAATCATCCTTTGTGTTTTATACAGCCATCTAAAAAACATAGATGATTTAAAACATTGACCTAGCGTGGCCATTATTTGCCTTTGGGGAGGAGCCAGAAACTCCATGGGGTCAGAGCCAGGGGGTAAGGTGGGCGAGGACACAGAGGCATGTTTTTACAAGCTGCCTTTCCACTGGGCAGCTTTTAGCAGTGGCGTGCACGGTCCTCTGTATCACACTTTGAAGACATTCATGAAAGCACTTCCGAAACTGCTGTAGAAAGTGGTGGGGATAGTGGGGGGAGCTGAAGTGAGAGGGAATATTCTGGGGAGACTTTACGGCAATGTGCCTTTATACCAAATCTTTTTTTTTTTTCCCCAATGTGTTTGGTACAGGGTCTCACTACACAGCTCAGATTCAGTGATCCTCCTGCTTTCAGCGCCCCCAGCGCTGGGATTACAAGCATGCACCACCACACCGAACTCCATATCCAGCTCAGCGCTCCCAGGGGCAGAACTGGCAGAGCATGCATATCAGGGTTCAAACCCCAGTCCCTGCACTTGCCTAAGCAGGTGCTTAATCTGCTGAGCTATCTCACTGGCCCCTTAAATCTTTTAATTTACACATTCACAGTATATGATACTTTGATCTCACCATGTCCTTCCACCTGCCAGGCCATTTCACAGGAAAGCTCAGAAGCCATGGCCGCTTCCTCAGCACCAGACCTGTCTCGCTGTGTCCTGATTTCACATAAACCTGCCTTCAGAGCCTCTGAGCCAAACGATTCTCCTAATTATAAAATACAAGTTTGAGAGGCCAGGGAGATGGCTCAGTGGAATAAGCGCTTCCCTGGCAAGCACAAGGGCCTGAGTTCAACCCCCAGTTCTGCCAAAAAAAAAAAAAAAATACAAGTTTGAACACAACAGGACCCTTTCACTAGGACCGCTCATCAGAAGAAGAGGTAATTTGCAAGGTGTTAAGAGCTTTCTGAAATTAGTTCCAGACATTTTTTGCCTTCAAACTGTGTGATCCCTACCCTGGGTTGAATTTATTTTCAGTAAAATACATCAAAACACTAAGTAATCTAGGAGTCCTATGGACCAGGTGGAAGACTTGGGGATTTTAGAGGGATCTCCTGGATCCTACAGGACAGTACATTGAGCTGAAGGGTGGTTCTCTGCCAGGCAGCGTATCAGTTTGATAAAATTCAATTCCTGAACTAGAAATCCAGCCCCACCTGCTGTTAGCATGAGTTTTAGCAAAAAATTCTCTTTTCTTAGCTAATTGGAGAAAAAAATCCCAGCATCCCACAGATGAGCCAAGGTGCGCAGACATCTGGGTGATGTTGTGGGGAGCCATCCCCCCCGAGTGCTGTCCCAGCAGCGTGCCAGGGACTAGGGTGAGAAAGAGCCAGACCCCAGCCTGAGCACAGCTAGTGGTTTTGTTTGGCTTTTAAAATTGGAATTAATTACCAAATACGAAAGGCAGAATTCTGCAAAAATCTAGTTCTAGCTTTTCTTAGAAACAGCGAACACCCAGACAAGCCAAGCTCAAAGCTAAGCCCTGGCCTCCCCTGACCCTGGTGCTCCACCTCCTGCAGGCCACACAGCCACGGCCCCGCAGCAGGGGTGCCGGCATGGGCATGGGCGTGGGCGTGGGCCTTGCTCATCTCCTGAGCTACATGACTCAGCCTCTGTGCCAGCCCAGCTTCTCTGGGTCTGCATCTCGGCTCCCAGGGGCTGGCCTTCCGCACGGCTCCTATTTCTCCTGCCAACCTTTCCATACCCAGACACGGTGCCCTCGGGGTCTGGACCCTAATGGCTTCTTGTGAGCCTCAGCAGGCTGCACTGACCTGTAGGACACGTGCATACTTGCAGGAGTCACAGACATGGTGCTGTCCCCGAGGGTCACTCTAGAGCCCAGCTCACACCAGACCCAGTCCAAACCAGTAGGCGGGAGGAGAGAAGTGGGCTCCTCCCTTGCTGGGCAAAGCTGGCCCCAGGTAGGTCCAGTAGGAGAGCAGTCAGGGGCTCACAGGAGGAAATCACGAGCAGGCAAAGGAGCCCTGAGAAGAGGCCACTTGTTGCTGGGCCTGCTAATCCCAGCTCTCTGGGAGGCTGAGGCAGGAAGGTTGCAAATTCAAGCCTAGCCGAGATAATTCAGCATTTTAGGGAGATCCTGTTTCAAAATGTGAAAAAGGGCTGAGGCTGTAGTTTAGTGCAAAGCCCTGGGATCATTCCCTAGTATCATTACAAAAAAGAAAAAGAAAAGCGCCTGCTGCCCCTCTCCTGCCCCTGCTCGCGCCCCTTCCCCTGGGCCTGCCCTTGGCAGAAATAGGCACAGCCGTCCCCGTGCCCTGCCCAGTAAACTTCCCCAATAAGTGCTGGTCTGCCAGGCTCCTGCAGGATGCCCCAGGGGCATCTCTGAGCAATTGTTCTTTGAAAAGAAACTAATGCCAGCTGGGGTCAGAGAAGAGGGGAGAGGAAGCAGACCAAACGGCGGCGACAGTAGGGTAGGGCGGCCGCTGTTCCCGGGCCCTCGAGATGCATAGGGAGGACTGAAGGCCCAGGGCAAGGCCGAAATGCTCCCCAGCTGACCACGCCCTGGGCTAGGGCTCAGGAGGCTCAGGGAGCTGTCCCTTCCCAAGGAGAAGCCCCAGCCCTGCCCCTGGGGGATGAGGGTGACCCTCAGCGGTGCCCCAGCCTGTGTTGGGCCTGGGCCAGGTCCGGGAGGACCCCAGAGTCCTTCGCAGGGCTGCTCCTGGCTGAGCTGGGCTGAGCCCTGAAGCACCCTCCTTCGCCAGCATACCTTCTCCAGGGTCTTCCCATTGCTGACCTCTGAGGTCCCACGAGGCCCCGTTTATGTGTTCCTAGATAGACTTATGTCCCACCTCAAGAATCATGTTTTATTCTTATTTTTTTAGTACAGGGGATTGAACCCAGGATCTTCACACTGAGCTACGTCCCTAACCATTTGTTGCTCATCTTTTGAGATAGTCTCACGAAGTGGCCAAATTGCCCCAAACTTGTGATCCTCCTGCCTCAGCCTCCCAGAGTGCTGAGATTACAGACCTGGGCTTTTGATGAGAAAACCATCACTCCTGCGCCTCTTTACTGTCATGGTCACTGGCTTAGGCATCGGCAGACTTGGGTTTTCACTCACTCCACACTTCGAGCCCCACTTTAAACCCAACTCGGTTGTTGTCTCTGCCTGCTGATCTTGTGCACCCTCAGAGTGGGCTTGCACCTCCGTAAGCCCCGAGAACTGACATGAACACGGGAGGAGTTGGCAGTGCCCACGCGGGTCACAGCTCCCCCCTCTGCTCTGTGGCCTGCTCCATGCTCAGTCCACTCCTGCTCTCCCCCAGGGCCAGGCTGGAGGGGGACACCTCAGCATCTACGGATGTGAACCCCACTAGAGGTTGGGCAAGAGGGTGTGCTTGTCCCAGCCCCGAGTCCCCCATCCTGCACACTCTGCCTGATACCTACTTCCTGAGCAGTGTCACACGGCGCTCCCAGCCCCCAGAGCCGCAGCCTCTGTGTCCACGAGGAGACAGAGACGCCCTCTCACACCCTCGTCCTGACCCCAGCCGCCTGTCTGGATCCTGAGGGCGCTGGCCTAGCCCCCCACCAGCCCCAGGGCTGCTCTGGTAACATCTCTGCACCTCCAGCTCCACACCTTGCCTCCCTCCTCTCCGCCACCACTGCTCACCTCTCTGTACCTTGCTCGGTGGCAGCAAACCTGACTTCTGCTGGTGCCTGACTCAGGAGCCTCACGCCAGCTGGCCCCAACCCTCCAGGCCTCCCTGGACGCCTCATTCTGACACTTGGTAGGAGCCCAGCCTACCACCACCCTCAGGCTAAGCCTCCTAAAGATACCCGTGTGGGGTGCACTGGGGGTGTGACCAGGGGCAGCCGGCACCAAGACAAAAAGACCCCACAGTTCTGTAAGATCTGAGGCCAAAGCAAATTGCCACCATGAGCACGAGCTGTTGTCACGGTCCCTGGGCTGGGATGAGGCTAGAGAGAGGCAGGAGCCACAGACAGAAACGAGCGCCAATAAAATGGCAATAAACGGGGGGTGGCGAGGGAGCTCGTTTCTGTGTTGTTCCAAAACCTTGTTTAAGTGCTTTTATTGTTTCTGTGTGAGAGAACACGAATGCTGTTCTGAAAATTGCCTCAGCGCAGGCCTTGTCTTCTGTGGGAAATCCTTCCCCTCCGCATCCCAGTCTGGTCCCCGCAGGGCCTACAGTCCCCACCCCCCCCACCACAGAATGTCCCCTGGGCTCTGCTGCTCCTCAAACTGTGCAGTGTCCCTCCATGCCGGCCACGTAGCAAGCACGAGGTGACACGGGTCACGGGGGCTGTCTGGGATGGACAGAAGGCAGCTACAGCCACACGAGAGCAGGGGTGTTGCTGAGCAGATCTTTGTAGAATAGATAAATTTTCTGTTTTGGTTGGGTTTTGTATGGGTTGTTTTCTTTTTTTTTTTTTTGAGACAGAGTTTCAATCTGCAGTTCCGGCTGGTCTGAACTCACTGTGCAGCCCAGGTTGGCCTTGAGCTCATGGGGACCCTCCTGCCTCAGCAGGCCTGAGTGCTGGGACTAAGGCCTGCGCCACCACACCCAGCTTAGACAAAATTCTTACTAGAGAAAGGTGTTGATTTCACCAGAGATCAGTTAGCCCGATAGAAGCACAAAAGCATACAACGTATCATTGGAGGATTCTTTTTTGCAAGGGCTGGAGGTGGTGACTCACCCTTAGGCGGCCAGCAGCGCCCTTTGGAGTTTTGTCCTACATAAGGATAGCCCGGGAGCAGCAATAAGACCCCAGACAAGGTAACCCAGTGGGGGGCTGGAGTAAAGCCTGAGAGCCCCAACTCTGTGCAGAAGAGAAGAGGCTGCCTGTGACAAGGTGACTGCTGCATCTTGGTGACTTTGGTCACCCAGCTGGCCCTGCAGGCCGGGAGCCTTAGTTAGAAGCACCCAGCCCCTGGCCAGGCAGAAGGAAAGGGAAGACCCCTCCTGTTCCCTGGGCCTGTGCCCCTCTCCCACCTGCAGTGGCTACGTAAGGCTCTCAGGGGGCAGAAAACGGGGGTAGCCTGTGTCCCCCCAGTGCCCACTGTGTCCTCCACATCTACTCCAGTAATGTGGCCTCTACGTGGCCCGTTTTAGAAACAAACAGATTGGTGTGAGCCACAAGGAGAGGCACAAACAGTGCCTGGAAGAAACCCACATGGGACCCTTAAAGAGGACTCTTACCCAGGACCCTGCGAGCGTTACTGCTCCCCATTTTCCAGATGAACCAACTGAGTCCCAGGGTGGCTTAGTCCCTACCCATGTCTTCCAGCTGAGCCCGCTGAACTGTGCATTTCTGCCCTTTCATTTCCGATTCTGCCTGCTGATCCCAAAGCTCAAAATCCCCAAGAGCTCATTATAAAAAGAAAAAGGATGAATTACTCCTGAGATTTACATTTTACCTAAAAACCTACCCTTAACTAAACTTGGGTATACTTTAAGCTTAGCTGATTAGATGAAATTATTTCTTTTAAAAGTGACAAGTGAGAATTTCTGTACATGCACAGCGAGGTGCATCTTACCTCTCAGAGCCATTGTGGGGGGGGGCTGGACCCCACAGCTCTAACTAAGTCTCATCTTCTCTGCTCTGGACCTGTCTCCCCTGACTCACATCACGCAGAGGTCCAGCAGCTTGTCTTCCAACTTAGCATGAACGTGGTGATGATGCACACCTGTAACCCCCTCACTCCGGAGGCTGAGGCAGGAAGATCACTGCAAGCTGGGGGCTATGTGGTGGGCTCGAGGCCAGCTTGAACTACACAGCAAGATCCTGACTCTTAAAAACAAACCACAAAAATAATTTAGCATGCACAGCACCATGTACGGCTGCCAGGCTTGGCAAAGAAAAAACAAAGGATATCCAATTAAATTCAGATTTTAAATAAACTAACAAGAGTAGTCTTTGAAGCATAAGAATGCTTCAAAAATCTTCGGGATGTGCATATAGTACACTAACAAGTACTTCTAGTAACTTCTGGCTTGCCTTAGCTGAGGCTACTTTTACCAAATAGCAGCAGACTGCTGCTTCATAGGCAGACCCTTCCAGCTCTGGGTTCAGGAGGCTACAAAGGCCGAGGCAGATTCAGGTCCGGGTAAAAGTTTGCTTTCTCCATGATTGATGACCACCATCTCTCCTGCCCTTCACTAATGCTGTTCCAGAGCCCTCTCTCTCTTCCCTCCCACTGGAACCCACCCTTGAGTCCCCTGTCACCCTAAGAACCTCTGTCACCATGGGAGAGGAGAGAGCTCCAATGCAAAGCTCTGAGGAGGAGGCACCCACAACTCCACATTCCCGAGCTGTTCCGGGAAGCCCACAAGCGAAGCCCCTGAGGTCCAGCAAACTGAAGCTCCAGCCCCAACAGTCCTAGACCCTAGATGGATGGCTCCTCCATCTCCTGCTCCCCCCCTTGTGGGGACCTGGAGGTGCACAGCCCTCTGCTCTGTCACCTGTTGCCCCAAGATGCGGCCTGCTCCCCTCTGACACCTGGGGCTCTCTGGCCCCTCCACCGGCTGACAGCATGACAGACCCATGGTCTAGCATTGCTTGCGCCCCTGATTTGCTGGGTGGTTTGGGCAGTCCCTTAACCTCTCTGGGCCTCAGCTCCTCATCCACAGGGTTGAGCTTCTGGAACCTCTGTCCCTCTGCTCTTTCCTTTTATCGTCCCCTCACCAATCTCCAGCACCAGGGAGAGCGTTGGTCCAACTCTTTCTCCTACACTGGCCGCAGAAACACACCTCTCTTCTCCACAGTGGCTACACTGCAGGATGGGTTGATGACTAGGCCTCCAGACGCGATCTTTCGTTTTTATTTATTTCTTTTTTTCCCCTTTGCGCTCAACTGTCCCCGCAGATCCCCTGCACTGTGAATGGGTGACAGGGACTTGATGAAGAGCTGGGAAAACTCCTGCTACAATAAATCCAATCACAGTAGAGATCTCTTTCCAACCAGAGTATTCTGAGCCCAGACAATGGCTCATTTATCTCAAGCCGTGTTCAAAACAAAAGAATTCCAGGTTGACAAAAGGATTCTCCTGGTCCTTAGCAGCTAAGATCGCAAGACGATTTAAGTGCTATTTAATGGCAGAATCCAGGCAGGTGGGAGGGAGATAAACAAACCTAAGACCATCCCTAGGCAAGGCTGTGAGCTCCCATGGAGCTTGTCCCCTAATGACAGCGTGAGACAGAAGCACCCTAGGACTTGCTTAAGAGGACATTTGGGTAAATATTTGGTCAGCGCTGGCTGCCACTGAAATGGTGACAGAGCTGGAGACCACAGGAAATGGCCCTGCCTCCCTGGCCCCAGCAATCCACTTTTATAAACATCCAGGCAGGCAGGCACAAAAGCTCCCGGGCTTTGCAAGCACATTTTGGATTCTATGGTCACCGGAGTCCCGGCTCCTAGAATGGGTGGCAGAGACAGCAGGAAACAGGGCGGGGAGGGGTCTGGAGCCAGGGTCTATATTTAACATGCAGTGGCTTTTAGGCTGAGCAGATAAAAAATAAATTCCAGCGCTCTGAGCTCTTATCTTTGTTTACCATTTCCCCAAACAGCAAGTGAGCTGCACTCTGACTCTCTCACTGGAAGGCTGTTATCAGCGAGATACGCTCAGGAATGAGGGATGGCGGCTGGGGGCTCCACAGAGCAGTGGGCTGCTGTCTGCCTTCCCATGACATTTGCTTGGCCTGGCAGAGTGACCAGGATCTGCTGAGGTCACCAGGCTGCCTCTGGGTGGATGGGGAAGGGTGGTGATGCGTCAGACCCAGTCAGAGCCCGAAGGCAACCTGCTGGCTGATAAGGGGTCTGTTTAGATCCTTCAGATGCTTTGCTGCCACCTTCGAAAGTCTCCTGTGAGCAGGGCTGGCCCTCGCAGAGCTAAGTTGTCTCTCTTAGCCCAGATAGTCTCTCTGGGCTCCTCCATCTCCTGCTCCCCCCTTTGTGGGGACCTGGAGGTGCACAGCCCTCTGCTCTGTCACCTGTTGCCCCAAGATGTGGCCTGCTCCCCTCTGACACCTGGGGCTCTCTGGCCCCTCTGCCAGCTGACAGCATGCCACGTCCCAGCCCTGCATCTCTGTTCCCGAGCAGCAGATGACCAAGATGCTGGCCAGGGTCCCTTGGTTTCCAGCAGCCTCGCCATCCTTTCCTGCATGCCACCCAAGAGTCAGTCCTGGGCTCTGTGCTTGTCCTTCTCAGCCCCGTCCCTGAAGACGTGGCCCCCTCCATCCCACTACCAGGCAGAAGTCACTGTTCCCAGTGGCACAGACTTCCTCCTTCAGGCACGCAGGAAAGGAGTCTGGACAACTGTTCCTTCTTTCATTCCTTGACTCTTTTATCCCCAGCCCCCCTGGTGCCTCTTCCTCCAATCCCCAGGCTGTGCCCGAGGACCCTTGGTAACAACACCCATTCCTGCACTCGGTGCGACCACGCACCTCTGCTTGCCCTGCGCAGGCCCAGGTCCCAGTGGAAGCTCATGGTGTTTGCCAGGGCTATTGCAACACCTCCCCGTCTCGCTGACCTGCCTGCAAGCTACTGCTCCACACATCACTGTCAGATCACAAAACAACGTTACCACTATATTTCCTCTTCAAAACCTGTCAGTGCCGCCACTGTCTAATAAATCTTCAAATGGGCCAGTGAGATAGCTCTGTGGTCTAAAGCACCTGCTTAGGCAAGCTTAGGCAAGCAGACAGGGACTGCGATTCAATCCTGGGAACCACGTGCCACACCAGCCCTGCCCCCACGGAGGGCTGAGCTGGCCAAACACAAAAATAAATGAATAAATACATACATAAATAAATCTTCGCATGAACAGCGGGATGATTCCCAAATACACAGTAAGTTCTGTATGCTCTGGTATCAGACCTTGTCTCTTTTTTTAAAAAATGTATTTAAGCACACGGTCTTACTACATGGATCAGACTCATAGTGATCCTCCCAATTTCAGCCTCCCAAGACCTGGGATTACAGGTGCATGCTACCACGCCTAGTCTCAATGGACATCTCAGGGAGCCCTGGGGGAGGCGGAGCCAGCATGGCACCCTGGGTCTTGAACTCTGGTCGCTGCACCTGCCTAAGCAGGCACCTTAGTCCACTGAGCTATCTGGCTGGCCCTGGCCCTGGCCTTTTCCCCATCCCCAAAATGCCGCCCGGCACTGTGAGTGAAAACATTGCAGCAAATTAAATGCAGTCTGCTTCTGCCCCAGCACAGAGAAAGAGCCTGGGAGATTCACCCATCATTTCTGAGGGCTCCTTTTTCCAAACATCAAACAGTCACCTGTGAGTGACCCATGCTAGTGCAGACAGCAGGACCCTAAATACTACAGAGCAGCAGATAATTCAAAGACTTCAATCTATTTGATGCTAAAATGCATTTTTGCTTAGGAGAGCTTGTGTCTGGTAATTGGGACAATTTTTTTAAACTAGGTAATTAGATATGTCTTATTTGTTCCTAACATACACTATAGGAATAAATAACTCAGCTCCCAAAATAATATGTTGTTTCCTTCTCTTAACCCTTTCCTGGAACAGAGAGAAGGGTTCAATTTCATACTACTGGGAGCAGGGAGAAGACAGGGTGGGGTGGAGCCCACAGTTAGAGGCAGTAGAGAGAACTAGGGGGTCGGCACGCTGCTTTCTAATGGATTCATACCTCCCTAGGCGGCATGGACAATCCATTTGTAAACTTTCAGAATATCTCCTAAAGCTGAGTATAGGCAGGGCAGGAGCATGGAAAGTTCCAGACTGGCCTGGGTCATGTATGGAGAGCCTGTGTCTAGCCATTTTCTCATTACTAGTGTACAATGCCCGGCACCCACAAACGAGAAGAAGGAAGGCTTATTTGGACTAAGGTCTTGCAGTTCTCAGTCCATAGCCTGCTGCCTGCAGGGCAGCGACAGAACAATGGAAGGGCCTGGAGAAAAGCTGCTCGCCTCACGGTGGCCAGGAAGCAGGGAGCAAAGGGAGGAGCCACCTCCTCGCAGCAGCAGCGCTGCTCCCAACGGCCACTCAGCCACTGGGCTCCCAGGATCCATGGAAGGGATAGCCCCCCACGATCTCACCGCCTCTGAAAGCCCTGCCTCTGAGCCCAGGAGGCTTTGGGAGACGTATTCTCTGACTCAACTATAACCCCCATCTCAAAAAGAAAAAAGAAAGCAGGACACGATGGTCCATGCCTATAATCTTTTGTCCAGACTGATGCAAGAGGATTTCAAATGGAACCCAGCCAGGTTATTTGTAAGATCTTGTGTCAAACATTATGGCCCAGTGCAAGGGGCTTGGGTTCAATTCCTAGTACTGCAGAGAACAAAGGAAGGAAGGGAGGCAGGGAGGGAGGAAAGAGAAGAGGGAAAGGGAAGGAGAAGTAGAAAGAGGGATGGGAGCCGGGCGTGGTGGCGCAGGCCTATAATTCCAGCACTTGGGAGGCTGAGGCAGGAGGATTGTTGTGAGTTCGAGACCAGCCTGAGCTACAAAGCAAGCTTAAGGCCAGCCTGAACTGCATAGTGAGACCCTGTCTCAGAAAGACAAAAAAAAAAAAAAAAAAGAAAAAAGAAAAAGAAAAGAAAAAGAAAGAGGGATGGCGAAAGCAGGGAAAGGAGAGAGAGAAGGAATGTCCCTATCAGCTTTCCTAGAAAAGGCTTCAAAATAGAAGCAATATTGTTTGAAAAGACAACTGCACAGCCCCATGCTAGCAACACAGTCACACACAAACAGCACAGCTGAGCACACTGCAGCCATCACAGCTACACACAGCATGGGTGTGTAGTCTCACACGCTGTGTAGAACCAAAGAAGGTGGACAAAGGAGTTCTACCTACAGACAGTCCTGTGATGCAAACGCAGGGGAAATGGCCAGAGTCGTCTCTCTTCCAAGTCGGGTTAGGACAGGAAAGGGCCATGGGTTCCCTCAGGGCTCCGGGCTGTCTGTCTTTGTCCGGCCCCTGGCACACGGGGGTGCTTGCATCCTAGAAACTCCTAGCCTGTGCTCTAAGTTCGTGGATGTTGACTGCTGCTTCATAATACACACAGAGGTAAAGAAGAAAGAGACGGGGCAGGAGAGAAGGGAGAGGCCTGCAGAGCAGGGTGTCTCGGAACAGGCTTGCAAACTGTGGACCTTGGGCAGGCTGTTGGACCTCTGAATGCTGGGGCTTATGTTCACTTATAAAAGGGACCCAAAAGTTACCCTATTTCCCTCACAGTGTGGCTGGGGGACCGGAAGTCACAAGAAATGCACAAGGTGACATCCTGGTACCGCAACAGAAGTCTGATGACAGGAATTGTGCAAGGGCTTTAGCATGACCCATAAAGCTCAGCCCAGAGATGCAGCCTGAATCCCTGGGTGAATTTTCCCTGAATCCAGGGAGCAGGACCAAGAGCAGTGGCCAGGTGAACACAGGACCAGGAAGCAGGCTGGGTGCTGCAGACACCACTATTTAAACAGGTAGGGGGAGCCCAGGCCCTTCTCTTCCAAAGACAGGACTCTTCTCCCGTCCCTCCGCATGCTCCCATCCCCTCCCCCTCCCTCCTTTCCTCCTCCCTCCTTTCCCTCTGTCTCTAGTGCTGGGGATTGAATCCAGGGTGCATTGAGCTGGGGGCACCTGCTTTTTTTAAAAAATTTGGTATTTTGAGTTTTTATTTTTATCTATTTATTTTGCAGAACTGGGGATTGAACTCACACCCTTGCGCTTGCCAGGCAAGCGCTTATTCTACTGAGCCATCTCCCTGGCCCTGGTATTTTGGGTTTTTTCTTTTTAGACAGATTCCAAGATGGGTTAGAACTTGCAATCCTCCTGCCTCAGCCTTCCTCACACTGCTCGGATTAAGACAGGCACTGCCAAAGCCTTGAGAACAGGCGATAGAATGCTTTCCTTCCTCTCTATTCATTCAAAATAATTTCTGCACCCTCAGCTTTTGCCAGCATTTCTAGATGCCAAAGAGAACCATGCAGCACACTGGCTTCCCTCTCAGTTTCGTTCTCAGCCCTCCCCTGGGCCGTATCGTGCTCTCAAACATCAGCCCAAGGTGTTGTGGGGAAAGGACCGCCTCCTGTCCCCTGGACCTGGCAAATGGGGGCTCAGGTCACAGTGTCACAGTCTGGCTGGGCCAGCCTGACAGAGACACTTTCAAATCTTTGGACACACCTCGAAGTTCCCAACCATTCTATTCACTGTTGTTACTTCAATTTTTATTTTATTTTATTTTATTTTACCATGGAAAACTGTACTAGACACAAATGAGGATTTCATCCATTTCAACAGGACCCGGTATGGCCAGGTCAGCTCTACAGCGTCTGCATTCTTCTTCCACTTCCTTGTTTATTTTCTGTTTAATCCCAGACATCGCATATTATCTACAAATATTTCAGTATTTTGCTCTTAAAATGGGAATTCCTCTGAAATATCTCACCAAAACCAAAATGGGACCCAATTCTTTTTCTTTTTAAGACAGGGTCTCTCACTATGCAGTTCAGGCCGGACTGGAGTTCACTTTGTAGCCCTGGCTGGTCTCGAACTTGCACTGATCCTCCTGCCTCAGCCTCCTGGGATGTGGGATTGCAGGTGTGCACCACGACGCCTGGCTCCTAATTCCTTAAAAAGCACCAGCTCTCCAGTAGGGGTCAACAGTCTATGGCTCACGGGTTTCCCCTGGGCTGTTCAAACCAGCGTCCGCCGCCGCGTTGCACCTCCAGTTTCCCAGGGTAGACACAGGACCCTCTGGCGCCTTGCGGGGCCCCCGTGTCCGGGGTGAGTGTGCTTCGCCTGTCTTACCCTCTGGCCCACATCAGCTCCTTCTCCACCTGCTAGGCGGGGGCTCCAGGACCAGAAGGCCTCGCGTAGGACCCTCCTGTCCCGCCCTAGCGCAGTGGCTTCGTGCTGTTTGGCTCCCTCGGGAGCAACGGCGCAGGGGACCGCTCTGCGGGACTCCGGGCGCCAAGCTTCGTTCCCCGTCGTCCTAGGCGTGAAGATCTGCGCGGCCGGGCGCGGAACCCGCATTCGCCGAGCACTTGCTGCCCCCTGCTGGAGCCGCCGCGAGCCTAGGGGACAGGGCTGGGCTCCGGGCTGCAGAAGCGGAGGTGCGGGGCTGACAGCGCGTCCACAGCCCGCGCGGGGGAGAGCAGGCGGCGGCGGTGGAGCGGCGCTGCAGCGCCGAGTGCCCCGCCCGCCCTCGCTAGTTTTCCTTCTTTGACCGATCCGGAAGCTTACAGCCAACCGTACCATTAGGGCTGCGAAACCCATGTCACCTCCCCAGTGGGGACGCAGCCCCCAGATTCCGCTTCTTTTGTTTTCTAGGGCTCTCCGTCTCGTCTCTGTTGCCTACTGTAGCCACCTCCATCTCCTGTCCCCCGGCCCTTCTTCTTTCCTTCTGTTCTTACATATTCTCTTTTTAAGGCTCAGGCCCTTTTTCTATTTCTAGTCAGGGTTTCACTGAATTGCTAAACTGCCTAGTCTAGGCTTGAGTATATGATCTTCCTGCCTCAGCCTCCTGGCCTGCAAGGATGACAAGCGTGCACCACCACCCCAGCCACTTTTTCGCTTTCACATTCTTGCATTTATTAAGATTTTTAAAAAATTCAGAGTATCAGAGCCAGTGAGATAGCTCAGCAGTCTAAAGCACCTGCTTAGGCAAGCTCAGGGACCGCAGTTCGATCCCTGGCACCACATGCCATCCAGGCTGGCCCCCAAGGCAAACTGAGCCATCACAAAAAAAAAAAAAAAATCAGAGTATCACTAAAATTAGCCTCCAGTGAGAGCTCGCTGGAGGGACCCGCGCCAGGGGCAGCTGCAGGGGGCACCGGAAGTATCTGTCTCTCACGGCTCATTTGTTGCCACTTTCTCAAACCAACTGGTGGCTTCTGCTCATTACTCCACAAGACATTTGTGTCCAACCCTCCCGTGTCCGAGAAAAGCTCCTTTTCTTTCTCCCAGTGTGAATCCCCAGGCCTGCTGTCCGGGTCGGGGTGAAGCCGGGCTGTATTCACCCGGGGACCTGCACTTCGCACAGCCTCCCTCACTGTACAGGACGGGACCTTGGGGACCCTCTGCCTCTCCGTGCTGTGGCTGAGGGCACCACGGCCACGAGGTAGGCGGGGGTGACAAAGGAGGTGCCGCCTAAGCCCAGTATCCTTCCTCGCTTTCCTTGGAGACAGAGATGATGCTATGAAGACTCTCAGGCTGGCACCAGCCAAGCCCTGGCCCCTGGCCCTGCCATGTGCCCTGGACTGCCCTGGTAGCCTGGGATGCAGTGTGGTGCCAGCTGAGGACTGTAGGAAGCAACAGTTCTAGGGCTGGAGATGGGAACAACCAGGGGAAAACAAACCACCATTGCTGCTTTTATGACAAAGCGCAAATGTCTCCTTTGCCTGCGAACATGCACAGACCCAATTAGATTCCACACATCTCTGCGACTTCACCCACAGAACCGTCAACAGCTGTGTCCTACTGAGTGGCTCTGTTGCTGTGGCTTCTCCTCAGACATCAGGCCCCTGTGTTGGCGTGGTGTAACAAATGTCAGCAACCTCAGCACTGTGGGAGGCTGAGGCAGGAGGATTGCATATTGAAGCCCAGCCTGGGCAATTTATCAAGACAAGGTCATGTATTTACAAGTATATAAATGGAACTCGGAGTAAGGGTCCTCCATCCAGTACTCAAAATGGAGGACTCCACATCTGCTGGCCCTGCCCATCTGCCACCACTGTCCCTTCCACTGTCACTGACCTTTCCACCCTCCGCTGACCCTCCTTTGAGCCCAAGGCCTTCACACTGAGCTACGTACATCCACATCCATTTTTATTTTTTATTTTGAAAGAGTCTCACTGACTTGCTAGGTTGTCCAGACTGGACTCAGACATCCTCCTGCCTCAGCCTCCTAGCTGACAGCATTGCCACCACCCCAGAGCGCTCACTTGGGGACCACTCTTAGATCCTCAGCCCAATGACCATGTGATGACACGGAGGCTAAGATGGAGGATGTTGTCTTGGGCAGCACAGGGGACAGAAGAATGCCACACCCCAGGCGGGATCCGCCCACAGTTGGGGTTGCTTATTTGAAAACAGCAAGGCTGCCACCCACAGGGGAGATTACTGTTCCACCTCTGAGGGAGCAGAGTGGGTGGGGAAGGCGTCTCCTCACAGAAGCTACCAGTGAGGAGTCGGCTTCCTGTCACCCCACACACGACACCCACATCCTGCTTAGAGCTCACCTCAAGTCCGGGAGCTACAACATCTGCACACCTGAAACCTATCCAGTGTCTGCCAGACTTCCCCGGCTGTGTGAAGAAAGGACTCTCACCTGGCTTCGAAGTTTTGGCCATGGCAACTTGCACTTCTGGTTTTGCCTGTTGCTACCCTTTGATGGCCTCTCTAATGAGTTGTCTTTGTATCCTTTGAACACCTGGAGATCTTCCTGCCTCATCGTCTCAAGCAATGGGATTATAGGCACATGCCCCACACCTGAATTCCTTACTGATTGAGAACAGTTCTTTGGTTGGGGTTTTTTTTTTTTTTTTTTTTTTTTGCCTTTTTGGAACTGGGTCTCTTTATTTCAGGAATTCTGCTCTGAGTTCCTCTGTACCTTTCTGCTGTTGTTTCTTTATTTCTGATGCTATTAGTTCATTCATTTCAGCTGAGTTAGTGTCCTCTGCACTTGTTATGGGTGGGTTTGAGGCCTAAGGCTGCATTTTGCTCCTTGTCTTTGTCATTTCGTATAGCACTGGTGTACAGCTTTGGTGCAGTTATAACCTTAGCACCTACTCAAATTCAGGTGCAGATTTATTAAGTTTGAGTTCATCCAGTTATGCCTGGCCTGGGTCTAGCTGTGTGTTCAGCTCCTTCCTGCTGCAGCCCTTGGAAGTGAACCTGTGGTGCCCCTCTGTTGTGTCCCTGGCCCAGGGAGCGCAGAAGGTCTCCCACACACTCACCGGGCCTAGGCTGGGCTGGATCTGGGGGCCCCTGAGAGTCACAGTAGTACTCACTTGGTGGGCTTGGGGGCAGGGGCTCCAGAGGGTTGAGTGGTCCTGAAGGGGGCGGTAGACCTCACTCAGACCTAAGTTTTGGTCAGAGGGGTCCCAAAGGCACAGGGAACGAGACTGGGTCTTACTATGCATTTCAGACTGACTTTGAGCTCACTTTGTAGTTCAGGCTGGTCTTGAATTTGCCTCAGCCTCCCAAGTACTAGGATTACAGTTGGGTTTTTTTTGTTTGTTTGGTACTGGGAATCAAACTTAGACCTTACAGTTGCCAGGCAGGCACTTGTGCTGCTGAGCTATATCCCCAGCCCCCACTCTGTTTTTTCACTACTCATTCATTTTTAGACATTGCAGACTCTGTTATTTTCTTTGCTGTTCCACTGCTTGTCTTACCCATGTGACAGCCTGGCTGGGCCTCAGTTTCCCCATACGAGTCATGAGAGGAGTCAGCCAGAGCCTGGAGGTGCAGCACTCAGCCCCAGCCTCAGCTCTCCCAAGGCGGGTGGTGGCCCTGAGCCAGGGCTATCTGCTCATCTTCAGTAGGATAAACCACCCAGAACATGCGGGGTGCTGGCCTGATGGGATGGGGTGCTACCTATTTGTCTTCTTGGGGTTTCCAAGCAAATGTTGGCTTAAGTCGGACCAGGATGCTGAAATTCCTGAAACAGTGCTGAGAGCAGTGCTAACACCACCTCCCTCCTCTGTCCCAACCCCTGCACTAGGCGGCCCCTGACTACCGCAGCCTCCAGGAAGGCCTGCCCTACCTGGACATGGTGATCGCGGAGACCCTGCGGATGTACCCACCAGCCTTCAGGTACGCCTGCCACCCCCCCGTAGTTTCATCAGAGGCTACCTGCATTACCCACAAGGTCTTTGGAGGTGGGGTCTGAGCCCGTATTGCACCCGAGGCACCAGCCCATGCTTCTGCAGTCTCACAGCCTCACCAGCCTTTCCTTACCATGGCCCCGACCTGATCCCACCAGGCAGCGCTTTGCCTTTGGCAAGGGCTACCCCTGTCCCTGCCTAGTCACTCATTCACTCACTCACTCAGCAGCTGCAAGCATCTACTCTATGCTAATCCTCCAAATAGACACAGCAAGGCGCCTGCCCTGGGGCCACCACTCAAGGGGCTGCTGTGGGCCAGGGGTGTGCCTCCTTGTGTCTGATTGGTCCCACTCAGCAAAGGACATTTGATCGTGCCATGTCCCCCTTGCTGCTCCCCAGAGCTGCTCTGTATCCTATCCTGGACGTATCTCTTCCTCCCACAACATGTCACTTATGCACAGCCAGTCACACTAAGCAACAAGGCAAAGCCCTTCAGGGCAGGAACCAAGTCTGCTTCTCCCCCAAACAAGGGCCCCCTGGGGAGGGCAGCTTAACCCAGGCAGCCAGCTCTAAGGCACTTGAACCCAGAATCTAGAGACAGAGGCAGCATGAAGCTGTTGGCTGGTCTCACAAATTCCACTCAGCACTCCTGTGGCTTCACACACCAGAGACCAGGTGCAGACACTGTCACCTCTTGTGTTGTTCTTGTGGCTGTTTTTTTTTTTTTTTTAAGACAGAGTCTTAGCTAAGTAGCCCAGGCTGCCCCCAAACTCACAACAAATCTCCTGCCTTGGCCTCCCACAAGGTGAGATAAGAAACGTCACCACACGTGGCTTCATCCTTGGGCCATTTTTTAAAGAGAAAAATGTGGTGACAGAGGAAAGTCTCAAAATGATCTTTAAATCAAAACCATTACCGAGGACATGACTACAGAGGTTATCCAGGATGTTCTGGACCAGAAACAAATACAGAAAACCCACAGGGTGTACATATAGCAGGCTGGGAACTCAGGAGTCTCTCTCCACTACGCCATCCTGATGCTATCCAATCCTTGTCTCTTTCTTTTTACCACTTGTGTCCAGAGCGGGCGGTGGGCAGCTGGTGTGCATGTTAGAATGAGGTTCAAAGGAGAACATCCAGGACAGGACAAGGCTGCCAAACGCAGGGAACCCCTTCCTGGGCCCCCGAAGGCTGACAGCCTGGGTCAGGCCTCAGTGGGGCTCCTCCATGCCTGCCAAAGAGGGCTCAGCTGAACTGGCATTCCTAGCAGGATGAAAATATATCAAACCACACACGACTCCCCAGACCTCAACTCAAGTCATGTATCCATCCTGTGAGCTCACGTGGTGGCACACGCTTGTGTTCCCAGCTCCTCAGGAGGCCAAGGCGGGAAGATCACAAGTTAGAGTTCAGCCTGGGCAGCTTAGAACCTTTTATTAAAAATAAAAGGGCCTGGGGTTATTTGTCGCTTGGTGGTACAGCATGTGCTTAGCATGTGTGAGGCCCTGGGTTCCGTCAGTAATGAAGAAAACAGAATTCAGCCTTTGTGTACCAGACAGATCGAGGAACAGAGAAAATCAGCATGGACAGGTGCTGCAAAGCACCCACTGTGTCCCATTCTCCTCCCTGCTGTCAACAGCTGGGGTGAGGCCATTGTCTTGGGAACATGGTGCCCTTGGTGTCCCTTGGGGACAGAGCAGGGGCTGCAGCACCAGGCTGCGCTGTGCATTTGGCAAGGGCTACAACTGCCCTCAGGTTCAGCTTCCTTCATCACTCTCAGGGCCGGGCTCTCGGGCTCTCCGTAGATCCCGAAAAGCCCCAAGGGAGCCACCAAGGCAGGGTGGGTCCTGGGCCTGGCCTGCCTGTGGCCTTGGGTGATCCCAGGTAGGATGGCTGCCCTGCTGAGCCTGCAGGGGACGAGGAAGCCACTGGGGTCACAGGCTGGTGGGGGAGAACATGCACCCTCTGCACAGCTGCCCCTGGGCTTTGGGCAGGAGGCGCCCAGCTCCATGCCAGGGCAAAGTCCAAGACCAGCTCAGAGGGTTACTGAGCACTATGGGCTACAGGGCATTTTTTGTTACATCAGCTCGTGGCTTCTCTCACCAGGTTGCAGAAGGGACCTGGGCCAGGCTACAAGTGTGCCAGGCCCAGGGCCTGGGGATGAACAGGAAGAGTGAGGCTTTGTCCTTAGTCAGCCTTCCTTTTGTCCCTCTCTCCCTCCATCCATCCATCCATCCCTCTCTTCCTCCCTCTCTTTTCTCCCTTCCATCCTTCTCTTTCCTTCCTTCCTGCCTCCCTTCTTTCCTTTCCTTTCCTTTCCTTTCCTTTCCTTTCCCCTCCCTTTCTCCTTGCCTCCCTCTCTCCCTCCCTCCCTCCCTCTTCTTCTTCCCTCTGAGGAGAGACAATTTCCCTTCCAAGTACTGACACCCCTTGCTCCACCAACCAGGGTCCCCCAAAGGACAGGCTCAGAAAGTGGCCCAGCCTGTGGGAAACCTGACCCCAAGAAGGACAGGACGCTTTCCTGCCGCAGGGCCCTGCTGCCATCCATGCTTATCCCAGCAAGACGAGGAGGAGGGGCCCGCTCACAGCCTTCCCACTGAACCCCAGTGTTCAGCAGCTGTTTGCAGCCAGATCTCAGCAGGGACCCAGCTTGGCCTCCTGCAGCTCCTGACCAAGAGGGGCCAAGGTCCTGGCATCCCTCTCCTGAGCAGAAAAGGGTGTCACTGTCCTTAGTGAAATAAAAATGTTAGGGAAGCTTAATCCTATTATGTAAAAGCCAACACAAAATTATTTTAATTTTTTTCAAAGTGGAAGCACTTTTTTTTATGTACCTAGTACAGGGTCACAGGGTCTCACTATACAGACTGGACTAGTAGTGATCCTCCCACGCCTAGCCTCCCAAGCACTGGGATTACTGCGCCACCATGTCCAGTTTCAGTCCCCATTTCAGTGCACCCCTGCACACCAGTGATCGAACACTGGTCCCTGTATCTGCTTATGCAGGCACTTTAATCGACTGAGCTATCTGGCTGGCTCAATTTTTTTTTTTTTTTTTTTTTAAACCAGGGGTTGAAGTCAGGCCCTTGTGCTTGCCAGGGAAGCGCTTAGTCCACTGAGCCATCTCCCCAGGCCCCTGGTCCCTGGCCCAGTTATTTTAATTTTATTGTAATTATTTATATGGCTACAACAAAACACTGATATTTAGAAAACAAAACAAACCCTAAGTAAGACACAGGCGAGGGCCAGCCAGATAGCCCAGCAGATTAAAGCATCTGCTAGGCAGAGCACAGAGGCCAGGGTTCAATCCCAGCATGCCATGCTGGCCCCACCCCAGGGGTGCACTGAGACTGGGCCTGGCGGCACATACCTGTAATCCCAGCACTTGGAAGGCTGAAAACAGGAGGATCACCGTGAGTCCTGATTTGCCTAGTGAGACCCTGTAGACCCCATAGACTCTGTCCTAACACACACACACACACACACACACACGGCGCCAAAGGAAAAGGCCTCCTTGGTCCCACAGCCTGAAGGAGGAGACAGTAGAAGTTCAAGTATTCTAGAAATGGTATGTTCCCACACAAACCTATGTAGTCTACTTTACAAATAAAACAAGCCAGCCATGGTGGCAATGCCTGGAATCCCAGCTCCAGGAGCCTTAGCAGGAGCATCACAAGTTCAAGCCCAGCCCCGGCCAATTTAATGACTTAATAAAATCCTGTATCAAAATTTTAAAAGGTAGGGGCTGTAGCTGAGTGTCAAAACCCTAGGTTCAATCCCCAGCCCCTATCCAGCCCCCAGAAGGAGTATTTCCTGAGGTGAGGCAGGTGAGGAGGCGAGCTTCCACCTTCACCTTCAGGTCTGTGGGTGTGGAGAGGGATGGCGGGCGGAGGCCCGTGGCAGACTGAAGCCGGGGCTGTTCCTCCACCCGTACCCTAGCAGGTTGCACCTCAGCCTTAAAATTCTCAAGGGAGTATAGCCAGAAGCCTCGGGACCTTGTACTTTGCTTCAAAGATTCAAAGTCTGTTTTTGCCTCCCAAATCCCAAATCCTTCTGTTTTTAGAAGGTCGGCTATAGGGCTGAAGGGTGTCAGCATACAGAACACGGACTCAGAAAAGGGGTCAGGCAAGGACACTGTAGAGTGTGGATTTGTCCCCAGAGCCCTGGTGGAAGTGAGGGCAGAGGGCAGCCTCGCCACACCAGGTCAGGGGCTGGTAGAGACAGGCAGACCAGAGTACGAGGGCAGTCACGATGGATGACTCGTCTGTGTCACCTCAGGAGAGCTGGTTGCTGTCCTGATAAGATAGCTGTTTGCCCAGTTAAATTAGTTTGCTTTAATTTTCTAGAGCAAACAGTGGAGTTATTTCTCGGGCTATTATCTTAACTTGCTGAGAATTTTCTGGAAGAGGCCAGAAGTCTTGTTGGTGGAGCAGTCTCAGGACTCTGCTCTGGCTGCAGCCAGTGAGGGGAGATTCAGGAGCTACGTGGCATCTTTGAGTCTCAGGAACAGAGACTCAGCTCCTGAGGAGTGCGTGACAGAGGCAGGAAGTTCTGAGACAAAAACTCTGGAACGCTGCAGAGCCCAAAGGGGCTGCCATAGATAGTCCACAGGGAGGCCCAGGCTTGGGGACCGGAAGGGGCTTAGGAATAGTCAGCTGGGGGTGGAGACATAGCTTGGCATCATGTAAGAGCAGCCACCAACACCATGGACCTGCTCCTGGCCTTAATCCAGACACTGGCTGGACATGGTAGCAGATACCTGCCATTCTAGCACTTGGGGAGGCTGCAGCAGGAGGGTTTCAAGAGTAAGCCCAGCCTGGATAATATAGCAACTCAGCAAAAGTCTGTCTCTAGATAAAATTTGATTTAACTTTCAAAAAGGCTGGAAGCCAGGCATGGTAGTACACACCCAGCATTCAGGAGGCTGAGGCAGGAGGATCACCACAAGTTCAAGACCACCCTGGGTTACATAGCAAGTTCAAAGCCAGCCTGGACTACAGAGCAAGACCCTGTCTCAAAAATACAAAAGAAAAGAAAAAGGCTAGAGATGTAGCTTAGTGCAAAGGCCCTGGGATCACTCCCCAGTGGTGAAAAAAATCCCAATATTGGTTGTCTTAGTTACTTTTCCCGTTGCTGGGACAAAATACCCAATACCTGTAAGTTAAAGGAGGAAAGGTTTATGGAACTCACAGCTGGTAGAGGTTTCAGTCCATCTTCAGCTGGCTCAAGCAAGGCGGCACCACAGAGGACACACTGTCACGGGCAAGGGGAGAGGAAAGTGGGAGCCAGCAGCTGTGGTGCCCAGCAGCTGTGGTGGCCAGCCTGCCTGCCCTGCTACCCAAGCAGGCCCAGAACCCAGTACCATGAGCCCTAGATCCAGCCAGCTCTGCAAGGCCCCTGTGAGCGCGGGAGGCTTTGGGGGACAGGCAGATCCAGGCCACAGCGCTGGGCCTGGACTACATTTCAGGGTACGCCCCTCACTCCCAGGCGGCCTGCAGTCTAATCTCGGCCTTTTTGTATCCTGTCACCCACTCCACTAGACTCAGCTGCACCAACCATGAGCTCTGCCTCTGTCTGCTGGGGCCGCACAGCCTTAGGTGTGTGGGACCCTTAAACCCTCCCCCAGCAAGTCCTGCACAGCAGAAACCACTTACGCCACCTCGAGGAGACTTGGTTGAACTAGAAGACAAGAAAGTCTAAATCGAGAAGGTGGCAAGAGAACAGGAGAGATGGTCTGGCCAGGACACCAGGGGTAAAAGTACAGAGGGAGGAGCCCAGGACCTCAGAGGAGAACAGAGGAGGATGGAACGATAGTCAAGGGGAACATCTGGTCCTTGGGAGAGCTCTGATCTGTGACTAGAAACAGGAAACAGGGGCCAGGTGGGAGCAGAAGCAGGAGTATGGGTAACACTTCTGGCCCAGGAGCAGGAACGAAGGAGTCCACATCACTAAAGATCAAGGAAAGCAGCTGAGGGTATGGTACACAACTATAATCCCTGCCTCTTGGAAGGCTGAGGCAGGAGGATTGCAGGTTCAAGACCAGCCTAGATAACTCAGTCTCAAAAAAACAAAAACAATTAGGGTGTTGCTCAGGGCCAAGGGCTTGCCTCGTATGTGCAAACCCTTGCCTTTGCCCCCTGGCATGCAGGAAAGAGACTGTTGGGAGGGTTAACAGAGATATGGAACAAGAACGTATAGAAAGAAACATTAACAGCAAGTAAAGCTGAATAGAGCATATATAGGCAATCAATCCCATCTACTGCTCCTACTCTTCAATTTTTCTGAAGGTTCAGAATTATAGGAAAAACTAAGTAAAAACAAAAACCAAAACAGAGCTGCTGGCACAGAAGGCCAATAGGGAGAGAGGAAAGATCTAGAGAGGTCATTGGCTGGGCCACTGAGTGGTCTCATGAGGGTCCACAGCAGGGAGGGTA
This sequence comes from Ctenomys sociabilis, assembly GCA_004027165.1. Taxonomy (NCBI): domain Eukaryota; kingdom Metazoa; phylum Chordata; class Mammalia; order Rodentia; family Ctenomyidae; genus Ctenomys; species Ctenomys sociabilis. The sequence goes on from PVKA01003220.1 coordinate 64,073, forward strand.
CACAGTGCAGTGTGGGGGTTGGGCAGGGAAAACCTGGCAGGGGAGGCGTGGGGGAGGGGGCGACCCAGGCGGTGAGAAGAGGCTGAGCATTAGTGGGCCCAGGAGGAGCAGCAGGGAGCCCTGGGGAGGCTTCTGTGCCCTGGTGCCAGGTGCGTGCGACGCAGCCCCCCACAGGCTGTCACCCCTCCGTCAGCCGTCCAGGGATGACTCCAGGCCTCCTGCCCAGCCTCTTCCCTGCCCGCCTCGGGTCCACGGTGCCCGCTATTCCCACCAGCGCACACACGGCCACCTTCTGTGTCCCCATAGGTTCACGAGGGAGGCCGCCAGGGACTGTGAGGTGCTGGGGCAACGCATCCCTGCTGGCGCCGTACTGGAGGTGGCCGTGGGCGCCCTGCACCGTGACCCAGAGCTCTGGCCACATCCTGACACCTTCGACCCTGAAAGGTAAGCACTGTCCGGGTCTGCATTTCGAATGTGCACTTGAAAGCGACAAAGACACACTTCACTATTGTCACAGAAGAGAGACTTCCCCACAGCCTCAGTCCCCAAGGCTCCGTGGACCCAGACACCCCTCCTCCCACCCCCGCATGGATCTGAGCGGGTGATCTAAGATATCTCCCCCTGGGCTTCTCTCTGCTCCTAAACCCAGCCCATACCACTGGGATCCCATGGGCAGTGGGGCTCAACAAATACACCCCAGCAGCTCCTGGCAATAAGACTAAGGGGAGCGGTGCTTCCGTAGGGCCCCCGCACAGAAGCCCAGGAATGCCAACAAGCCATCACCTGGTGCCCAGCGGTGCCCAGCACAGAACATACGTGGTCCATACTGCTGCCTGGTAACAGGTGCAGTGAGGCCAAGCATAGCCTTGTGTTGGAACTTCCTCTCGGGCTTGCCCAGCATGGCTCAGCATTGGTGGCACAGGCCAGAGGAGGCCTCCCAGGAGGGGTGGCCAAAGCCAAGAGCTGCCCACTCAAGGCAGTGATGTCACTCGCACACTGGCTGCACAAATCCCGGGGCTTGGGCTGGCACTTCTGTTCTGTGAGACTCGAGCTTTGGACTCCCTAAGGCCACTAGGGTCCTAAGGGTCTGAGGACATGTGGACGCTCAGGTGGGAGTGGCCACCCTGGCCACCATGCCCTCCCCTGGACTCCAGGTTCGCATCTGAGGCGCGGCGGCGGCAGCGGCCCTTCACCTATCTGCCGTTCGGTGCGGGGCCCCGCAGCTGCCTGGGGGTGCGGCTGGGGCTGCTGGAGGTCAAGATGACGCTGCTCCAGATCCTGCGCCAGTTTCGCTTTGACACCTGCTCCCAGACTCAGGTAAGGGCTGAGGCTCTGGGGCAGGGGTCACCCCAATTCCTAGAGGGGTCTCAGACTCTGCACGGGGCCTGCCTTAACCTCCTGGGGTCTCAGTTTGCTGATCTGTGAATTGAGATCATGTGAATAATGCCAATGCCCTCTAAACGGTGTGAGGGCACACACCTGTACTCCCCAGCAGTCAGGAGGCTGAGGCAGAATTGCTTTGGGTTCCAGACCAGCTTGGGCTACATAGTGGGTTCAAGGCCTGCCTGAACTGCAGAGGAAGATCCTATCTCAAAAAACCACACACACACCCCAACCTCCACCTCCTACTGTGGCAGAACTGACAGGGACAGTACACCAGGCAAATGCTGAGCCCCAGGGTCAGCCTCAGTGTGTGCTTGGCAGAGTTCGGGGTGCATGACTTATTCTCCAGAAGCTGGGGACACCCCCTCTGGCTCCTCCTGGTCCCCATAGGTTTCCTTCTGGAAAGGAGGTAGAGGGGCTCTAGCATCTTTGAGGGTGCTCCCAGGCACAACCTTGCCATCCATCCCCCCTGCCTGCCAAGATGTGGTCAGGCCACACCTTCATTCTTAAAGTCTCAGAGGCACACAGACCCTCCCTCGCCCAGATACTGGGGCTCTCCTAAAGCCTTATCTTGTTTCTATACCCTGACCCCCTCGGACCACAGGCTTCACCCCAAAGCTGGGTTCTACTGATCCCATCCTCAGATGATCCTGTGTTCAGGGAGGGTAAGTCACATGCCGGAGGTCACACAGTCTGACTACAGCCCAGGGACACCATGACAGATAGGGATGGTTCTAGATTCAGAAACGGGCAGTGCCTGTGACGAACAGAGGAAGCATGATTTGGGGTGTGAAACTGTAGGGACCAAAAGGGAAGATATTCACAAGTGACATCAGAGCTGAACCAGGAGGTGAAGCAAGAGAGGACAGGAAGGGACGGGAAAGTGCCTCCTCAGGCAGTGTCAGACCACTGCTGTGCCCTGCCATCCCTTCCTAGGCCCAAGCCAACTCCTCCGGGAGGCCTTCTCTCATTTCACCATCCCACTCCCCTCTTTCTCTTGTATTCATCTAGGTGTGTGCTGTGCCTCTGGCCCCATGTGGATATGCACATTGAATTATAACCAAATCCAAAGCCTCAGGTCCCCGGTCCAGGGACAAGCCAGCTGCCTTCTTGACATACACCTTGTCAGTTGTCTGATGCAGCCCACAAACAGCCTCTGAAAATGCCCCCCGGGGCCCTGATCTGTTCCCTAGCTGGTCCTGCACTCAGCCACTGTGCTGCCACCTGCTATGCACTCTTAATTCTCCCATTTATGTGGCCTCTAGGCCAGACCAGAGTGCCCGTGAGCAGGCCATCGCATGGGGTTGCTCTCCGCAGAGGGGGCAGTGAGAAGTCGGGGACATCGGGAGGCAGACTGCATTGTGGCAGTCAAGGGGCCTCCCTGAGCCTCTAGGGTTTTCACCCAGCCTTCTTGGATACACAAATGCTGCCCAGATGCCCTTCAAAGGGTGTTACCTTCATTAGCCCTATTCAGCTGGGGACCCACGGCCTTCCCGGAGACGGCTCTAGCCCACTCCTTGCTGGGCTCTGGTCAGCCCAGATTCCCACAAACCCTGCCTCAGACTCTGAGGAGTCCTTCCTGTGGGTTTGATTTTATGTTAATGTCCTCTATTTTAGGTACCTCTGCAGCTAGAATCCACATCTGCGTTAGGTCCCCGAAACGGTGTCTACATCAAGCTCGTGCCACGCTGAGCTGGGGAGAGCAGCACGGCCGTGCAGTGTCCGTGCCTCAAGGGCTCCTGGAATTCCTGGTGTGCTCGTAGCAGAGGGCGTACGGATGTGACCTCTAAATGCTTAATAAACATGCATCACACTCACTCTTGACGCTGCTAGTGACGCTGCCATTGGCCCAAGACGTGCATCAGCAGGCAGAATGGCCAAGAACGTGTCCTAAAGTCCCAGCCTTCGGACATTTGGGACACTTAGGTGGCTGCCATCTTCACACACAGCCAATGTGCTGGTGTTCCTGGGCTCTTGGCTAGCTTTTCCTCGCCCTGCTTAAATCCCCACTTCACATCCAATCCTCGGGTTGTCCGCCATGCACAGCCCCCCCATCTCTGCACAGAGGCCTATCCCTTCCTTTGGAGGGCCCCCCGTTCCCATATCTGCCCACCTGGGTCCCACCTCTCTGCCAATCTGAGCAGAGCCTAGCCACTGCACCTACCTTGCTTTTTCAAAGATCCTCATCCCTTTACAGTTCCCTGCTTCTGGTCATCCCTCCACCCATACTGCATAGGTGCGCACACGCACGCACAGAAAGCAGCAGGCCAAAGATGATCAAGAATTAATGAATACACTTGGAGGGTTAGGCAGGCTGGGGAGGAGGCCTGTGGCCGTGTGGCAGGCCACAGCCCGCTCATTTAGCCTGGCTCTGCCCTGGCTGTGAAAGGTCTCCCGTCCCTGAGGATGGGAAAAGGATCTGGATACACAGGGCACAACCGACACACTAGCATCGAGTGCGTCTCCTCGGGTGCCTGCTAGTCTATGTGCCCAACTCTCTCCATGAGCGTGTTCCAAGGTGAGCCTGGTCTCTGTGAGCTGAAAGCGGGTTGGGGGAGAGACTATGCAAACATGTAACTTGCGAATTTGAGCAGAACACATTGCTAAGGCTTCTAGCAAGGCCTTGAAAGAGGACCCACATGGTGCAAACTTGTAATCCCAGCACCCAGGAGGCTGAGGCATCACTACAAGTTCAAAGCCAGCCTGAACTGCAAACTGTTCCCCCCAAAATGAGGGGGACCCCCACATAAGAGAACCAACCAGCAGCCTTCTGATAAATCTCCATGACGCCTGCAACATCACTGTCCCCCTCCTGCTGTGCTCTGCACGTTTGTGTTCCTGTCCCAGGCTGAACTACCCCACACCTGCAAGCCCAGGCAGTAGCACTGCACCTGGGGTAACCAGTGGGGTCAAGGCTGCCATGGAGGAAAGCATTCGCTAGACACCCTGCCCGGTGCAGGCACGTGGGTGTCGGCCTCGGTGCTGACACTGGCCCCAGGAACAACAGCACATGCCTGTTGCTGCCCAGCTGCCCTGCAGGTGGTGCTGTCCACAGCAGCCCTAGGGCAGATTCCTGAACCAGAGCAGTGCCCGGTCCCCAGCAGTGCTCAGGCCACAGGCGCTGAAGGAGAGCTGTAGGATTCCTACTCTAGATAAATATTTTTATTTCATATCTCATGTGACATTTGCAGCACAAGAGCTTGGTCTTCCCAGACACAGGGGTGCCCATGCTCAGGGACATGGGCCAGGCTCCCAAGGCACTCGTCCACCTCTCCTGCCAACATGGTCCTGCCGGCCCCCAGCACTAGGGAATTGGCAGAGACTTGATGACACTGTATGGCTGCTACCTGCCCTGATGACCAGGCACAACCAGTCAGTGCCAAGGCCCAGGGCAGCTACAGAACCGGACTTCCTCCCCACATGCCACTGTGCCACACTGGAAAAGGGCACGAGCCCCTAAACATGGAGTCACCACAGACACAGAAACCATTAAGCATTAAAACGAATATATAAAACAGTGTCTTGAAACTCTGCCTGCTGCAACAGTCAGCAAAGAGTGGAAAGTGCAGCATTAAGACGTGATTAAAAATCAAGCCAGGCAAGCCGGGCTCACCTGCAATCAGTACGGTGAGTCCACGGATGAACGCCAAAGCCACCTAAAAGTAGAATCTGTTACCCGCAAGGATTAAGACTGCAGCTTCACTGAGAAGCCAACATTAAACAACAGTCCATTAAAAGTTTTCTTAAAAAACAAAAAACAAAAACCCCCAGTGCTTCCCTGCCTGCTGGCTGCAATTCACTGCCGGCTGCCAAAGAGGGAGCCCAGCGCTGCCACCAGCACAGAGCCCCCACTGGAGGTGGGAGTGGGAGCTGCAGCGGTGGCAGCTGTGGGTGGCGGCTTGGGGGAGGTGGAGTACTGAATGAGGTACTCGGGGTAGGCCTGGTGCTTCTCGAAAACCACAAAGATGCTTGGGTCAGACATGCTGTTCACACAGCTGTCGTAGAAGGTGCTGCTCTGCCCTTCCTTGGCAGGGGGGCGGACCAAGGAGGGGTTGCCTCTGACGAAGTCGCCCACCAGCACCCGTGCCAGGAACATCATCTGGATGTGCCCGTCAGACTTGCAGTAGTGGTGGGAATATGCGGCATCACGGGCGAAGTAGCTCCCTGAAACAATAAGCACAGGCTCTGCCAGGCGCTAGGACGGGCCAGCAGCCAGGCAGGACAGGCGGACGCTGTGGACACTGCCTCTGCTCTGTCACACTGTCTCCCCACAGAGGGTGTCGGTACCTCCACCACCCCCACCCCAGAGAAGGCCCCTCAGTGCTCAGCTTCTTAGCCCATGCCTGCTTCCTCAGCTGTGCCAGGATTGCTCCACCAAGCTCAGACATCAGTGTGGAGAGTGACCTGGAGTCTGCTCTTGGCCACGATGCGGGCACCAGTGGCCCAGCATGTTGGATTCCCAACCTTCTCACAAGGGGACCGGGCTATAAGCTGCCCCTGCAGGCTGGCAGTGCAAGCCCCAACCCCAACTCTGGTCCCACCTGACCCCACAACTGTCACTCATCAGACAGAAACCATTCAGACTGTGAACCGTGATATGGACAGCAGGTTGTGATGTTTCTACCTGTGATGGCCACACTGGCTAGAGAGGAAATCTTAAAGGAAGAGGGGACACCATGTACCCACCTTCTGACAAAGCCTCACAAAACACAGATTTTGATCAAACCAGCAGGGTACAATGTTACATTGACAAGCACAGGTAAAAGGCATGCATGCAGCTATTTCAAGTGATTATTTCTGCAACTTTCTATGGGTTTGAAATTATTTACAAATTAAGCTTAAAGTAACTGAGAGGAAAACATGTGACTTACCTAACAGCTAGAATGACTTCTGTGTGGGTGCACTTAGAAGGCCTCTAAGGACACCGTGAAGGCATAGTCCAGGGATAACAGCAGATCTGGGAAGGTGGCCCCTCTCCTCTTCCTACTGCGCCCTGCCTACCCCAGCCTTCACCATGAGGGCTGGCAGCCTTGGGCTGGGCTCCTGAGGGCTTGCTAAGGATCTCCCCTTAGAGGATGGATGCTCCCTCAGAGGTGTCCCCAAGGGCCAGCATGGCAGGACCAGGAGCCAAGTCACCTTACCTTTGCCATAGGAGGTGCCATGAAGACCACAGATGCGCCAGTCAAAGTTCTGTTGGCAGATGGCATCCACAAAGTTGGTGGCAGTGCCGTGGAACAGCTGCCGCTCGTCCACCTCCTTCCACTCCTTTTGTTTCTGCATCTGCCCCTTTTGCCTGCAATTGCAGGGTACTTGATAAAAGGAGGGTCCTGGCCACCCAGTCCAGCTGACTGGACTTGCAAAAGTACATGCTGCTAAAGGAACAGGAATGCTGCACGGCCAGGCCCAGGAATGAGGCAGGAATGCTGAAGAGAAGGGCCGTGTCCCCTGGGGCTCCCGGGATAGCAGTCAGGGAAGGGACCAGCCTTATTCCCTGCTCACTCCCCACTCCTGGGACCCACCCTCCAGAACCCCGCTGGGGAGGTCTGCTCCATGGGACAAGTGCCAGGGCCAGAGCCAAGAGCACAGGGCCACATGCATGGAGCCAGGCCTGTTCCCCAACCACAGCCTCACTCCTGGGCCCAGGGTACTGGTGGGCCACCCTGCCCCATTCTGTCCACCTTTAGGAGCAGGATGGACAAAGGTGCAGGCTGACTCAGCCCCCAGTCACAACAGGAGCCTCCTGAGCTCAGGAAACCTGCATCTACTCAACTACAATGGTCTATGTCACTGCACAGCCCCCCTCCCCCACCACCGGCACGGGCACAGGCTCCAGACAGCACCTCTAGTTTCCTGGAGGCCAGGGCATGCTGGTGAGCAGCTGGCAGGGTGAGGAGAGCAGCCCACCCCCACAGCCAGCCCCAACGCACCACCAGTAGACTTCCCACAAGGCCAGATTCTGAACTCGCTCTATCTTCTGAACGAAGCAGTAAGGCAGTGTACGGTTGAAGAGGTCCCAGACTTTCTGATACTCTTCTGAAGAAGAGTCGAGGGTGATTTTCTACAAAAGGATGATGGGATAATGCCTTTAAAATGTTATCCTCCAAGTACAGAATACAAATGCAGTCTTTCCTCTTCCCAGACAGCTGGACACAGAAGCAAGAAGGCTGCAGCATGGCGGCCATGCTCCCCTCCCCAGATGAGCTCTCTCCTGGCTTGGCACTTGCAGATTATGGGCACTTTCCATGTGTGCACAGGAAGCCAGCGTGAAGGACAGGCATGTGCTGCCCACGCGGCCTTCTGATGTCCCTGCTATGCTTCTGGATTTTTAATAATGTATACAAGGGCGGGCAGCACGGTTGTGCAAGCTGGAGTAACTCCCCAGGCCCTCAACCATGGGCCACGCTGCTGGACAGTCCTGCGCTCAGCAGAAGTCGCCAGGGGTTGCCAGGGCAGGCAGGACTCAGTCTGTGCCCAGCAGCTCTCTGCTGGCTCCCACCAGATGGCAGCCCAGCCCGCTCCACTCGCTCATCCACTCTCCTGTCTGCTCAAGTCTGTGCCCTCCTCTGTTCCATGTCCCTCATACACCCACATCCTCCCATTTATTTTTTCTTTTTTTCCTGTATTTAGGACAGGGTCTACAGGGTCTCACTGTGAGATCGGACTCAGTCATTCTCCTGTTTTCAGCCTCCCAAGTGTTGGGATTACAGGCACGAGCCATCACATCCTGTCTTTTTCTTTTTCTTGTTTAGTAAAATTGATTTTCATCGGCTAAAGCTGGCTCCTAAATGTGTGCCTCCCTTCCCAGCACGTTTCACAGCTTGTCCTCCTCCTTCCACACTATATCCTTTCCTCGAGCCACAGCCATCTCCTGGAGTAGGTAGTCACTGGGCCTTCAATTCTGTCCCGTAAACCACAGCCCTCAGCACCAGCCATCGCCACTCGTCCTGACAGACTCAGCAGAATCCCTTACCTTAAAGCCTGGGTCTGGCAGGGCAGAGGGGTCCCAGTAGTCTGGGATGCTCTTTGGGCCTTGAAACTTGACACTGCTACAAAATATAAGCAGAACCACTGAGACACTTTGTCCTGGATGTAAGCAAATCCACCACACTCAGCTTCCACTAAGCAGCATCACCAGGCGCGAGTGTCAGCATACAGCAGGTTAAAAGATTCGGGAAGGTAAGGGAGCACAAAAACACAGCAACTGCCACACAAACACAAAACTGCTTTTTGTTTTGGGGGAGGGGTTGACATAGGGTCTCCTTCTGCAGTTCAGCCTGGCCTTGAACCCGCTTATGTGGCCCAGGTTGGCCTCCAGTTCACAGGTATCCTCCTGCCTCAGCCCTAGAGTGCTAGGATTAGAGGCATGTGCCACTCAGGCTGCCAGCAACAACACTTATCTTTACCTCCATGGCCTAACACAGCCATCAGTCTTGGGGAAGCCTCCCACCGTGTCCCAAATAAACCAGAAGAGACAGAGCCCATGAGGAAAGCAGCAGGCACATGATATAGGCCTAAAACTTAAAAAAAAAAGCAGTTCTAAAAAACACAGGCCCCATGGGCTTTAGGACAGCACTGCAAAACTATTTCCAAACACCATGCCTGCATGTCAGAATGTACTGCGCTCCCCATGTCAGCGCAAGGAGCCGCGTATGCTGATGCTGGCAGAGGTGCACAGCCTTCACTCGGCGGCCACTGAGAGCCTTCCTGGGGCAAGGCAGCCGCCCGAGCACGGCCTCACAGCAAGCAGAGGCCAGAAACAGAACACCACGACGCAGGGGGACGTGATCACTGCACTATAAATAACATTTTTTTCCCCTATGCTTAAAGAAATGAAAACCAAACTTTAAAAGCATATACAAGGAAACCATAAAAAGACTTAAAATCTTAGCCAGGCATGGTGGTACACACCTGTAATCCCAGCACTTGGGCGGATGAGGCAGGAGGATCACTGCAACTTCAAGGCCAACCTGGGTCACAGAGTGAGCTTAAGGCCAGCCTGAATTGCATAGAGACCCTGTCTCAAAAAGACAAAAAAAAAAAAAAAAAAAAAAAAAAAAAAAAAAAAAAAAAAAAAAAAAAAAAAAAAAAAAAAAAAAAAAAAAAAAAAAAAAAGCCAGGAAGATAGCTCAGTGGCATAAGTGCCTGCCCAGCAGGTGCAAGCTCCCCAGTACCACATGCCATGCTGAACCCAAAATCCCAGGTGTGCACTGGGGAGGCTGAGACAGGAGGATCACTATGAATTGAAACTGTGTAGCAAGACCCTGTATCAAAACAAAAACAAAAAACTATAAAATCTCAACAGAACTTTTAGACATTAAAATCTGAATCCTTGATGACAACTCCCAAACTCTTAGAGGGAAAGTGTTTTTTGTTTTTTGTGTTTTTTTTTTTTTTGGCAGAACTGAGGATTGAACTCAGACCCTTGTGCTTGCCAGGGAAGCACTTAATCTACTGAGCCATCTCCCCTGCCCTGGGAAAATATGATTTTAAAAATCCAAAGGGTTAAAAAAAAAATCACAAATATTTTTATGTAAAATAAAAATTAAAGAACCAGACACCTAATGTATAAAGCTGCTATTTCAAACTGCATTTCAGACGACATCCTGTACTGCCTTCTGGACTTTGAGATCACATCCTGTTGGGCAGCTGCAGATGTGTTTCTGAAAGAGGCCGACCCCTGCGCACCTGTCACTACCTTTGCCCTGGAGTCAACAAGTGGCTGCCCTCACACGGCTGTGAACAGTAGAGGGCACAGAGCCGTGTGGGCAGCACACGGCTCAGCCAGCCACATGTAAGGGGATGTCACAGACACCTGGGTCTGTGTGGACCAAAACGAGCTTTATTTCTGACATCTTCTATCTACTTGGGCCCCCCTAAAACTAAATTAGAATGATGACAAGAGATCCTGTCTCAAAAAAAAGAACTTTCCACAGTTGGCCTTGAGCAGATTCTAGATAGAGGAGGAATAAAAAAATAACTCCTAGCTACAGCATGATTATAATCAAACAAAACTCTAAATCCAGAGGCAATAGAAATTGATATAATTTGATCAAACAAGGAAAATAAAATAAATATCTTTATGATAAATACTTCATAAGCAAAGGCAAAAGGCAAATACCAAACCAAGAGAAAATATTTACAATTCATATAATCAAGGGCTAAAATCTCCTTAGCATACAGAAAGTTCCAGATATTTAAGAAAAACAACAAAAAGTTGAAAGAAAAATGGACAAAAAGGTAAACAGACCTCAGGGAGAAAAAAAGAAAAATAACCCTTACATGTTGGGGGAAAATGCCCTGGCTAACAGGGAGAAGCACCACTCACAGCTAGAGAATGACAGCATCTAGGAGCCCATGACCCAAGAGTAGGGCCACGGACTGATGTCTCAGGTCACCCAGTTGGGCTCACAGAAAGAACTTCATTTACCATCCAGGACTCCAACCAAAGTGGGAACAGTATGAACACCAGATGGTTCCGTGTGACATTTTGCTTTGAAAACGCACCTATGAAAAGAAAAACTATGCTCCACAGTCAGGATTGAGAACCATGAAAGTAGAGGCAGACTAAGGAAGAAACACTTCAGAGTTGGAACAGTACATACTGGATCTTTGTTTAGGTTTTTTAAAAAAGTACAGAACAGCACATATACCAGATTACCTTTTGTGTACAGAGGAAAACAGCCATGCGTGTGTGCCCATGTGTGTTTGGCTCATTTTGGCCAGAGAAATGTGCAAAAGCAGAAACTAATGAAAGACTCAGCACAGTGGGGATGACGGGGCGCTGACATAGATGCAACCTGCTGGATGCTTCATCGTACACTCTTACACACATAAACGTTGTACATGTAGCCAAAAATAAATTGTAATTAAAAAGAAAAAGGCAGGCAAAGTTACTTCGTTGTATCTAAGTCCCGAGATGGTCTCCCATGAAACCGAAATGGGCCCGACTTCTCAGGCAACTGGTGACAGGCCATGACAGCTGCAGTCCCAGCTTCCACTGCGGCACAGTCAACCTGATGGGGGCCCTGGCATCCTTTGCCACACCCAGGTCACCTGCTCCCAGCAGGGAGGGGCTGAGGGGCCGAGTGGTTAAAGAACTGACACCCGTGGTGTGCTCTGACCCGTCAAGCTGCCAAGCCTACAGCAACACGCCTACTTCAAGGGGGTCGGAGCTGTGCACAGCTTGGCACTCCCTTGCGTACATCAGGTCAGGGCAGCAGCTGCCAGTCCCCCACCCAGGACAAAGCCGGCCCATCGGCAGCTCTAATGTTGGGTTTGGTATTTTGGTATCTCACGGCATTCAAGCCTCAAACGTAGGCTTCACCTGCATGTTTTCATCATTATTTTAGTAATTGAGAAACATCAGGTCTGTAACTCAAGTACACCCAAAAAGCCCCCAACGGGCTGGCGTAGGTCTGACCAGGCTTGCACAGCAGCCTGCACCTAAAGCAGGGGTTGCTCCTTCTGCTGGCTCAAAGGCTCCCCCAGCCCGGTGTGGGAGCACCTGGAGACACAGGCTGTACACGTCCTCCACGCAGTCCCGCCACAGGGCACACTGGGAACATGCCAAGCAAGCTCTCCACATCACCTACCAGGTCTGCTTCATCTGCACGTCCTGCGGAGACACATACTTGGGTCTGCGGCAAACCTTTCTGACGGTGCCATAGACGAGGTTTTTCTGAACGAAAGCTGAAAAAATTAGGCCAATGAAGAAAGAGACATATCTAGACACACATGCACACAGCAATGTTTTACAAACACAAATTAAATGGGCTGGAAGTTAACTCAAATGTGTAAAGCCCATAATCAGGCTTAAAAATAAGGCAGCTTTACACATTTCAAATATTCATGAAGAAAACAGGTATCCTTAGGAGGCTTGGTTTAATGAATAGAGGAATGATTAGCAATTGACATATCAATTATGCATGAGTGCTTTTAAATTGTTCCTTCTAATCTTGTTTAAGCTATTATTTTGCTTAGCAATTTTTCCCAGCTTGGAAATAAAAAAAAAGCCCAGCCCAGCCTGAGAACAAATTACCTGGTGTGGAGTTGGTGGGGTTTGGGGTTGATAAAATAGCTTTACTCTTACAATTTTTTAGTTAAACTGCATAATCTTTCACAAACACAACTCTGGCTACCTTACCCCGAAGAACCTGACGTTCACCCTGAGGGGGCCGCTGCCCCTTGAGTTGGCAAGTGATGATGCCTAGCAACCAGGCCACATGGTCTTACCCACCATCGAAACCATGACCGTCCTGATCTCCTAAGAGTAAAAATTATTTTCATTTTAAGAACACTTTAATGGTAAAAATTACAAAAGTGTAGAATTTACCTCGTAACCTGGAGCAGGTGTATAATAACCTCAGTGTGCGTCTCACACTCTAGCCATCCACGGCCTGTCTGTTCCCATCACCAGCCTTCCACTTAGGCTGCTTGTCGGTACACTTAGATGGGTCTCACTGACTTACTAATCACTATGGTGGACCAACAGCTGGTGGCCGGCTTGTAACACCCAGCAGAACCACATCAGTGTGACCCTGGGTATGGAAGGCCCAGCTGAGGATTGTTGCCAACATCATAAAAGAAGAACTGGAGAGAAAGAAGCGGGGCTCTTGGCTCTCTGGGGAGGGCTTGTCATGCTTGCTTTCCTGATAGGAACCCAGCTGTTCTCACCAGAAGAGCTTAGATCTTGCCATCCCTGAGAATGGCCGTGGTTCCCTTTGGGAAGCGCTGCTCCTTAGAGTGCCAATTCCTGGCTCTGGGGAAGACCCCTGGCAGACTTTCTAGCTCCCACCTTTGGGCCTTCCCATCACAAAACCATGAGACAGACTCGCATGAAGACACTGTCATGGGCTCTAGGTCTTTAGCTAGATTTGTGCAGAAAATAGCCGGGGGATCCAGACCCTCAGCTGAGCTCAGAGGGTCTTCAGTATATGCACAGATTTTCTGCACTCTTTCATATTTGACTATTTGGGTGATTATTATAAAATAATCCTATAATCATAAGCACCTACCTGGCAAGCATAAAGTCCTGAGTTCAATTCCCAGTACCAAAATAAATAATCCTATCGAGTATATGTTCTATATTATGGTTGTTTCCCTTACAAACCCTGACTACAACCACCTGGAATTAATCCTTTTTTCTTTCCAGAAAGGGTCTTGCTATGCAGCTCAGGCTGACTTCTGACTTGCTACGTGCCCAGGCTGGCCTCCACCTCACGACAATCCTCCTGTCTCAGCCTCCCAAGTGCTCGCATACCATCACACTCAGCTTACCTGGGATGAATCTTAATGAGCTTCTCCTGTAGAAATTAAGTCATTCAAGCTATGTGGACTAGCCAATGTGCCCTCTAGCCTCCACAGGCAGTGAGGCCTCCACTCTAGTTGGCCCTTGCAGACGTCACACTAGACAATGTCTCAAACCAGACTGGGGGACTCTGCCTGTGTGAGCTAGCAAACAAGGTATCAGCATGCAGCTCTGGGAGGGGCGCTCTTGCCTTCTGTGAATCTTTTATGACAAGAATCTTGGAGGACTAGGACCAGCAAATAGCTCAGCGGATTAAAGCACCTGTAAGCAGGCGCCAGGGGCTGGGGTTCGATTCCTGGGCCTGCTGTGCTTGTTCTGCCCCTGGAGCACGCTGAGATGGGGATTGAGACTGGACATATTGTAATTCCAGCTCTTGGGAGGCTGTAAACAGGTGGATCACTGTAAGTCCGATCTAGCAGTGAGACCCTGAACACCCTGTAGATCCTTCCCTAAAATCCAAAAAAAAAGGATCTCTGAGGACTAAATTAAGTGCTCCAACCCCACAGACAAGGCAGCTGGCTTCTCTGTTTTTGTTTTTCTTTCTTTTTGCAGGGGGTGGTACTGGGGATTGAATTCAGGACCTTGTGTTTGTCGGGCAGGTGCTTAGGCTGCTGCGCTATCTCCCTCCTGGCTCCTAATAAGCATGTGTTGGAAGCGTGTCTGGTTGAGTCTGGTCTAAGAGTTGCTTCTTGTGGTTCTTTTTTCTTCACAGAACCGGGCTTGAACTCAGGCCTTGTGCTTGCCAGGGAAGCGCTGATTCCACTGAGCCATCTCCCTGGCCCCATGAGTTCCTTTTCTTATGCATAGCAGTAAGATTATAAGGACAAAACTAACCACCTCAGACTTATGGACACAGCGATCCCACACTTATCATGGAGGTTATGTTCCAGACACTCTTGTGATAAAAGTGACCTCATGTTAGTATCGAGATAGATGTCAAGGCTTTATAAACCCTTCCCAGACTCTTATAAATCTTTCCCACTTTTAGAAACATTTCTACTGTTCTTAACCACTTTATAAACTTGCAAACCTATGTAATTTTAAAAATGTAAGTATACTGTACAGTACTGCAAAACCCCGCAATATAGCAAAAAGCCTGCGATAAGTAATTTAGGTATTTTTGGCTGCAGCTGGGGTTCGATTTCCTGTGTGCCATGCCAGCCCTGACCCCAGGACGCGCTGAGACAGCGATCGAGACTGGGCATGGTGGCGCGTGCCTGTAATCCCAGTGTTTGGGAAGGAGAATCACTGAGTCCAATCTATGTAGGCCTGTACTAAAACTGTGTATATATAGACATACACATATACACACTATATATGCATACACACACACACACACACACACACAGTCTGGGAAAGTTGAGCCACAAAATAGCAAGGGACTATTGTACCAGCAACCACCAAAATGAAAAAGAAAGATGCCTTCTCAGGTGTGCTGGGACTGGCCGCAGTGAACATCTAAGGCAGGAGGATTGTTGTGAGTTCGAGACAAGCCTGAGCTACAAAGTGAGCTTAAGGCCAGCCTGAACTGCATAGTGAGACCCTGTCTCAAAAAGACCAAAAAAAAAAAAAAAAAAAAAATTGTGTGTGCTCGTCCCTTCCCTGTCCTAGTCCGTTCCATCCCCAGGGTGTCTGTTAGCCATGTCACACATACTCGGGTCCTCCAGCAGAGCCATGCACTCTGAGCACGAGGACTCCAGGGCGTGCAGCAAGCAGCAGGGAGCCTCCCCTGAGCAAAGCACAGGCGCTACGAACCACGCCAACAGGCCAGAGCGGCAGGCAGGCACAGCGGCTTTAGGGTGGCCCGCCGAAGACACTGCCACCCTCCACACAGAATGCACTTCCCAGACGCTGCAAGAGCAGCCAGGACGCTGCACTGTAAGGAAGGCTTCCCCCTTGCAAGCCTGAAAAGGAAGCGCAGGCAAGCTGAACTGAACGGGGCTAGTCTCGCACACCTGTGGAAATGGCTTAACAGAGCCCAAGGCAGAACTAAAACAGAAAAAAATCCTCCTGGCTCCGCTGCTGAAGAACTGGCCAATAGATATTTGGCCTCCTATCAGAAAAGGCAACTGGGACAAGTGATTTGAGCTCCCAATCAGGGCACCTCCAAGGCCAATGACACCTACAGAAAAGATGGTGGCAATACTGTCACATCCACAGTGCCATGCCAGAGACTGAGAAGTCAACCCTCAGACCAACAGGATTCTCCTGGCCCCTGGGACAGCACCCTGGCCCTCCGTCTGTAGGTTCTGGCCCCTGCCCCTTCTCACTTCCTCCATGCAGTCCTCAGCCCTGCAGGGACAGCATCCTCTGCTGACAGGCCTCCTGGGAGGACACGCCCTCCTGTCTTCTGGGTACCATCCCAGGCCTTTGGTTAATATAGCTGGATCTGCAAGGTGGGCTGGAGTACCTTTGAAGTCTAATATGTAGTTGTGCTTTCCAGCCTGGAACTTCAGGATGGCCGCCTGGGCATCAGCTCCCGGGGTACAGAAAGCCAGGTAGGCCTTCTCCACATCGCTGCTGCTGACAGTGGTCATGGGGTGCCCTGTGCCCTGCAAGGGGAAAGCCAGAGACTTTGTGATGATGAGTAGACCCTGGTGGTATTTATGCCATGCTCCAGGCGTGGCCACTTGGGGATCTGTCCTGGGGGAGCAGAAAGGTACCAGGGAGCAGGGGCAGCTGGAGCAGGGGCAACAGGAAAAGGAGCTACAGAAGCTAAGTGGCATGACTCTCCCTAAAGCTGTAGGGATCCTACCAAGCAGGGCAACAGCATGGGGACAATGGATTTTTTTTGCAGGACCAGGGATGGAACTTGGGACCTTGTGCTTGCCAGGCACGGGCTTAAGCTACTGAGCTATCTCCCTGACCCCTGAACAAAGGAAAGAGGCCCTGAAGTTCCTTAGAATTTGGACACAGCCTGCAAAGGAAGCCTGCAACCACACTCCTCACGGCTGAGGGAGCCAGAGCCACCTCTTCTCCACTCTTCTGTCCTCCTCTGTGCAGTTTTCTTTCCCAGGCCCAGGAGATCACTTCTGTTCTCAGTTATCCCACTCCTCGCCCTCCCTATAGAACTCTGGCTCCCTGTTAGTGCCTGGATGTGGGGTATCCAATAAGGATCCATGCTCTGCCTTGGCTGATCACACTGGACACAGTAGTAGTGATACAGGCTGACAAAAAAATATCTTCAAGCAAAACTGACCCAGTATTTAAGGGAAAATAGAACTCAACTTTAGAAATCTCCATATACAGAAGAAAATAAAGAAGGTGGTTTTCCATCAAAAGACCTAAGAGGCATACTAAGAGGTGAGGAGGTTGTGGAAATGAAATATAAAAGAGAAGAAATATACCCTAAAGCAACTGTGGAACAGAAAAGGATTCCACCTGGAGTGGGTTGGATCCTTGTGAGGCGGGAGGGCCTGGCCTTTAGGAATGGTTAGAGCTGGTGAGGGGATGAGCCCAGGACAAGCTGGCTCAACCGTGGGTGTTGGAAATCAGCCTACCCATGCACTTGGCCCCTTCTGCAAATGACTTCATCCCTTTACCAAATGGACCCATCCAAAACAGCCCTGAGCAGAGGCCAAAAAGGCCTATCCAATCATGGCATCCCGTGAGCTAAATAAATAAGCCTCTTTTCTTTACAAGAGGCCCTACCTTGGTTGCTTTGTTACAGAAAATAGACTGGACACCTAACTGGCTGACTTCATACTTGGCTAGTTATGTCAAGAACATACAGGAATAATTATCACACTTGGGACACTTGTAACATTATATAGCAGGAATGTGCTACCCTCGCAGATGGGAAAACCATGAAAATAAGGCACACAGAGCACTCAGCACAGCACCTAGAAAAATCACACTTGGTAACTGTCACCTATCGTCATGACCCCGGTTGACACACACTGGCAACTACAGATGAAAGGGAGCAGACTGGCAACTCCCTCTGGCCCTGTACATCTTCCAAGTCTGCCTTATTCACATCCTACTCCTCTTACATCACAAGTTCCAGGCTTTGTGGAAACAAGCATAAGTGAAAGAGGGCTTCGGTGGGAAGAGTATACAGCTTTTGAAGTGCTCTATCTTATAGTTTTGATGGGTGCCCTATGTTTCCCTTTCTTACTCTTGAAAACTCAATCATTAGACTTAGTAGGGGAAGAAGAGGATGTGGCATAAAAATCCCTTCCAGACAAGGGTGGGGGTGCTCCACTGTGGTCTGAGGAAATGATGTCACACGCCCACATCATGCCCCGGTCCTTAAGGTCTGACCCTCTCAAGACAGGTTGCCACCAAGAGGGAGAAGATGGAGGTGGCCGAACAGAAAGCAAAAAGCCAAAGTTTTTACCCCAAGCAGGTCTGGGAGGAGAATCCGAGAGCTAAGATGAGGAAGGACCAAGTGCAACATTCAGGGACACAAGCAGATGCAGCAGGAATGGCAAGTCCCCACGCATCCTGAGCAGTGGTCTGATTCAGATATAAAATTCTGGGGTATGTCCTGCACTTGGACAAGAACCTACCTTTTCTGAGAATCAAGAGAAAAACTTCCCTGTCCTCCTATAGCTTACATCCAAGTGTGGCCAGAAGAAAAGGCCATTCTAAGTATAGTTAAGAATAAGAAACCAGTACATTAATGCAGATTCCCATAACTCAGGGGTACAAGAAGGGCCAGGCCCTACAGCCAGGAATAGGGACCCTAATCTTGCCCTTCCACAAGTGACCAGGGACTCTCTTCAGCCATGTCCAGACAGAACACCTCGTCACTACTGGCAGCAGTGATCTGATCAGGACTACACATCAGTTTCTGACAGGATTCAATTTTCAATTCTTGCCCACCTTTGAGAAAGGTGCACAAACAGGAGAGAAAAGCAAGTTGAAAACTTTATACCACAGCTACCTAAGCACACTTAAGCATTAGCTCTGGAGCTCTCCATTAACAAGGAAGAAATGTACATGTGTCTTTCTATCCCACTCAACAAAACAAATGAACAAGGGCTGGCAAGATAGCTCGGTGGACTAAGTGCTTGCTTAGATAAATGCAGGGACCAGGGTTCAATCCCTGGTACCTCATGCCACGTTTGCCCTACCCTTGGGCATGCTGAGCCAGGGATGGAGTCCAGGCACAGTGGCGCATGCCTATAATCCCAGCACTGGGGAGGCAGAAAACTAGAGGATCACTATGAGTCCAGTCAGAGCTGTAGTGAGACCCAGTACAAAAACAAAACAAATGAACAAAGCTGATTTCACCCTGCTTTTTGTCATTCAGTTCTCAGGCATCAATGGAAGCCCGAGTGTTCAAGGAAGAAAGCTCACACACACAAACTCCCAATCACCTCCTTCTGCCAAGATGCCCCCAGGCCACTGCAAATGTGGGGCCTGGGAATCCTTGCTCCATCAAGGACACCCCTCCTAACCCTCATGTTCCCATCACCCCTTCCTGTTTCACACTTACTTGTTTCCCATATTCCTGCCAAGAGCCAAACTCATCAAGCCAATACCAAACCCAGTCAGTGGTGAGGATGAAATAGGGGGGTTTGGTGACTGAGGAGGCCGTGGAGAGGCGGCGAGCCTGGGCAGCGCCAAACTTCATGGAGCTGAAGTGCAGGGTATGGGTATGGCCAGAGGCAGCACACACAATCCTGAAAGAGAAAACACAGTCAGACTAAACACCGCACCTACCCACCAGCGGAAGCTCCTCAGCCTCTACTCCAGGGAACACAATGATGGGCCTGCAAGTATTAAATGAGTCACATCCATTTTTTAGAAATGTTTCCAGAGGTAGGGAAAACTGCTTTTCTTTTTTTCTGGCAGAACCAGGGATTGAATTCAGGCCCATGCACTTGCCAGGGAAGCACTTATTCCACCGAGCCGTCTCCCCTCGAAAAATGCTTTTTAAGAACAGTTTTATTGCACAAAAATAAAATCAGATTAATAAAGATGTTGAGCATTCATGGAAACTGTTCATATTACAAAACAAAAAATGCTGGTTAAGATATATTTTCTTTTCTTTTGTACCTGGAATTGAACTCAATTTCTCATGCTTTGCCAGGGAAGTACTTTGCCACTGAGCCCCAAGATATTCTTTTTCAAAATGCACTGAGACCGGGAGTGTGACTCCATGGCAGAAAACTTGGCTAGCATGTGCAATACCCTAGGTCAACCCACACATCAAGAAGGGAAAAAATAATAAAATGTCCTGCCAACAAGAGAATCCTTACAAAGCAAAACAACTATTGAGTCAGCATGTACTGAGAGCCCCCCATGTGAGCCTGACCCTCTGGGTGTGTAACTTCACAATCCTAGAGGCGAGGCTGAGCCCCCACATCATTGATGGGGAACCAGAGACCAGGACACCAAGAAACATATCTAAGGTCCCATGGTCAGTGGACAGAGCTAGGAAAAGCAACCTGCAGTTCTGCCAGCAGGACAGGCTCCCCTGTCCGCAGCGCACTGCCCGAAGCTCATAGGGAGCCCAGAAGGCCAGGGAGTGTGTGCTGAAGCCAGCAGCCACTCACAGGTGGTATCAGCAAGTAGCCACAGAGAGCCCCACGTTAGCAGTCAGAACGCAGGTCTGAGCAACAAAGGCAAGGTCTGAGGAAGGTGAGAACACAGTGGCGCATGCCTGTAACCCCAGCACTCAAGAGGCTGAGGTAGGAGAATTACCTAGAGTTTGAGGCCAGTGTAGGTCATACAATGAGACAAAAAAAACAACAAAAAGAGAGGGTGGGGAGACAGATGGAGAGATACAGACAGAGGGAGAGAGACACTCACTTCTGTAAAAACTCCCTGGGGCACCTGAGCAAGCCACGTGTCCACAGGCTTTACTTAGGCAGCTTCTCACTTCTACGTGAGAACGATTTAAAGACAGCAGGTACCACACACAAATCTTTTCTGGAGGTATTCACCTTCAGACCTCAAGAGAATTTCCACAAGGTTTCATGGAATCTAACCTGAAAGTTAAAAGTGTGTGAAAACCAGACAACTAGAGAAAATGTAGTTGACAGAAACAATCAGACCATGAAAGGTGACACATTAGCATTCTCAACCCAAATAAATACACACAAAGTATTTCTAAAGAGCCAAATGCCAGAAGAACCAAGACAATCTGAAGGTTAATAAAAGATGGGCTCTGCCTTAGAGACACCAGAACTTCCCACAACACTCTACCCAGCAACACAACATGGTGTGAGTACATAGATGACCCGATAGGGTGGTACTTGCCTCCCTGGTGCCCACCACAGTTTACTTGCACTTCACATTTAATATCCAGTTTAGAGAATTTCTCAAAATAAACAGACAAAAACATAGCTGTTCCCAGCCCTCAAGACAGGCAAATAACAGGGGCAGACCCTTCATAGCTGCAAAACAGCCAATGGACACATGGAGAGTATCCTCATAGGCATCAGGTCAAGGAAAGAAGCACGCAGCCTGCAGTCCCAACCAGGGCTGTCAGCGTCAGACGCCACCCATGTGAGGGGCACATGGTAGCAGAGAAGCCAGCGGGTGTGGAAAGGTGCTAGTCACTGCAGAGCAGCCAGTCATCACCTGATAGAGCCAAGGATGGGCACTGCTCACCTGCCAGCGGCTACCCATGGACATCACCCTATCACCCCTAGAAACTCCTGTGTGTACACAGAAGGCCAGCACAACAGGGTGAGGCCAACAGCACATGTGTACACACTGGTGTGTAAATTTCATCTCAGAAACAAAGATTATGGATGGTATGTGACCATTTAATCCTAAGGGGAATAACTTGTTTCACATACTTAACCAATAGCAATCTGCAAGTAACTCACTCCAAGTTCAAAGTTACTTTACATATTCAAATGGAAACATACTTCAGCAAGTTTAACCCACATTGTAAGTACCTGAAAATGAGGCTACTTTCCTATTTATTCTACTAATCAGGAGAAAATACAGAGATATAGTCATGTTAATAAAAACTAAAGGTTAAACAATGAACAGGTCAGCTGCATGATTTTTTTAAATTATTATTTTGCATTTTAGGGAAGGGTCTACAGGGTGTCCAGGGTCTCACTACTAAATCAGACTCAATAGTGATCCCCCTGGTTACAGATTCCCAAGAGCTGGGATCACAGGCGCGCATTACCACACTCTCTCAATCACCACCTCAGCACACCCTGGGGAGGGGGTGGCACTGTAGGCCCAGGGACTGAACCTTAGCCCCTGTGCAGGTGCTTTAATCTGCTGAGCTATTTGGCTGGCCCTCATCAGTTGCATAATTTTACAGAAGGGTTAAAACTTCAAAACTTACCATTTCTTGGTTCTCTGCAGTAATAAATGAATAAATAAAATATGATATCAATTAAATTACAAATAATTAAGAACTCACTTGGTCTTAATACCACCTCCCAGCTCCTCTTTGAAGGTAGGAGAACAGAACCACCAAACCGCCAACATGGCCCTTTCACTTCTGGTCCAGTCGGCACCTCCAGCCTAGGCTGCATGTGTGTGTGACTGCATACGTGTTAATGCCATCAAAATAATGTCTGCTGTTTGAATTTCCACACTACACACCAAAGCCTAACCCTGGAACAAGGAACAACACCTACTTGTTTCCTTTGGGATTGCAGTAGGCTGCCTCGATAAGCTCCATTTTGTCCAAATCCTCCCATTTGTCACCGTCCAGGAACTGCCACCGATAAGGCAAATGGAAATGAACTCTGTGGCACTTGTCTAAAACAGAAACAAAACAAGTAAGATAGCTGGCAGCCACAGCAGTGGGCCTGTGGCAGACAGAACCCAGGATTGAACTCAGGCCCTTGCACTTGCCAGGGAAGTGCTTATCCCACTGAGCCATCTCCCCAGGCCAGACCTGTGGTTGATCAGGGAGCATGGTCCAGCCACTGGCCTCAGAGTAGTCTGGAAGTTCTGAGGAAGTCTGTCTTATTATTGCAGTCAGACCTGTGCATTTAGAGCCTGACATACATACATACATACATCTTGCTTTTTATCTCCCCTATTAACAGGACCTTAGACTGATTTTTAGAAGTATGTATTATATGAGCTGTGTCACCTAGGAATGTCATTTGATTTGACTGTAAAGAAGCTGGTCACAGGCCAAAGGTCCCCACGCTGGCAGGTAGTAGTTGATGTCATGGGGATAAGCAGGTGCCCGATTTGTCTCAGATCTGCTCAGATCTCTGGTGGCCAACAGTCTCGCCCCTTCCCACCTGCACAGACCCTCATGCCCACCACCATGTCTGCAGCCTCCCCTGCCCTGCCTGGGCCCCTGGCACAGCTATATCCTCTCTGCTCAGTCCCTAAGCACTGGGCATGTGGCCCTGCCACCAGTGTGCAGCCCACCCTTTCTGCCTTGCTGTGGCCTCCACGAGCACTGCTATCTCCCTACAGGGGACCAGGATGACTGAAAGGATGGGAAGGACAGATAGGACTGCAGAGCTCTAAAGGGCCACCACTGACACATTCCACAGGGCAGGACACCTGCCCAGGAGGAAGCACAGAACTCTCAGGAGAAATGGAAAAAGGATTAGAGTTACTCTGAACACACCATGTGGACTGGCACTACTTCCTATGAAGGAGAACTGGCCAATGGATGACAATGCAAGAGGAAAGACTTCTTTTTTTTTTTTTTTTTGTCTTTTTGAGACAGGGTCTCACTGTGCAGTTCAGGCTGGCCTTAAGCTCACTTTGTAGCTCAGGCTGGTCTCGAACTCACAACAATCCTCCTGCCTCAGCCTCCCGAGTGCTGGGATTACAGGCCTGCGCCACCACGCCCGGCTCAAGAGGAAAGACTTCTGTGTTTTTAATTCTGAACCAAAAGAATGTAATACAAGCCAGGTGTGGTGGCACACGTCTATAACCCCAGTACTCGGGAGGCCGAGGCAGGAGGACTGCTGCAAGTTTGAGGCCAGCATGTGCATGTATTTGTGTGCGCTGTACCACCACATGCCCTTCACACTGGCTCTACAGGTACACCAGCACACTCACGCCTTCTCCACTTGACTAACTAGATGTAGGTGTTTAGGCACAAGGAAGTCAGATGTGGTGGCACACAACGGTGACCGCAGCACCCAGGAGGCTGGAGCGGGAGGGTCGTGGTCAGCCCGAGACCAGCCTGGGCTACAAAGTTGCCTTGCTTTTGGTCTTTTCTTATTTTTACTGTATTTTTTTGGTTGAATTGTTTTTTAGGGGAGGTTTATTTTTTGGTTTTGGTGCCAAGGACTGAACCCAGGCAAGCATTCTACCACTGAGCCAAATCCCCAGCCCCTTGGGCTACAAACTGAGTTCTGAACTACATAGCAACGGTCTCAAAAAGACAAAGAAAAAAAAACCCAGTATATTACATATTCCAGTCAGCTGCGGTGGGGCTTGCCTATAGCCCTAGCATTCAGGAGATTGAGACTGAGGGATTGCCTGAGTTTGAAGCCAGCCTGGGCTACACTGCAAATCCTTGTCTCAAAGAAAAAAAAAGAAAGAACATATTACATAGTCCAAAAAAATTAAACACCTACATCTAGTCAGTTAAGTGGAGAAGGCGTGAGTGTGCTGGTGTACCTGGGCTTCCCATGGGAAGCAGGACAGAGATGGGACAGAACAAAAGAACAACAACAAAAATAGAACTGATAAAGAAAGGCAGCCAGCCAATGGCCTTGGACTTGCACCAAGACACTAGAGAAAGAACCACTTGGCAGGACACTGAGAGAAGCTGGCTGCACGTGTGATGAGCTGCCCCACCTCCAAAAAATACGGAAGCGAACAGGGGCATTAACTCCCTTAATGCACTCACCTGTGCGCTAACATGTACACTTAAATATTTGTGCGGTCACAGTACGGTCACATTACGCCCTCTGAAGGCATGGCAGAGTACAATAGCCATCCACACAGGCCCTTACTGACTCTAAGATAACCAAGAATAAGGCACACTCATTCCCGACCAACTAGACCCCAGCCCATAGGTAAGGCCTTGGAAGGCAGGTGAGAGACAAGCAGACACAAAGAGAGCAGACACCATCCTAGTGCAGGCCATGGAAAGAAATGCTGGCAGAGTCGTGGGGAAGCCAAAGCAGTTAGGGCAAGTTCTGGGCTGGAGGAAGGGTTTCTGATCTCCCTATAAAAAAATACTAGGAACAAATACCCACAGGTCCTCCTTTCCTCCCCTTCCTTTTCCTCTTTACAAATAAAGTGTTTTCCTGGCTGGGGAGATAGCTCAGTAGAATAAGCGCTTCCCTAGCAAGCACAAGGGTTTGAGTTCAATCCCTTGTTCCATACAATGACAAGAAAAAAGACAAAGTATTTTCCTTTTGTTAAACTTTGTCCCTCTAATTTTTTACTGGGGCTGAGTTACAATCCCAGACTGTAACTCATTTGGTCCCCCAAATGTGGTATCTTTGGTTTCCCAACCAGGAGCCAGATACAACACATCCTCAGCCCTTTTTAATTCTTTTAAGACAGTACCTCCTCACTGAACTGCTCAGACAGGATCAAATTTGCATTCCTTCTGCCTCAGCCTCCCTCCTGCCCTGGGATTCCACATTCTCTTATTTATTTATCTTTTTGGTGAAACCGGGGATTGAACTCTGTTCCTGCATTCTTTTAGGCACACCTCAATGCTAGCTCTTTCCCAGACTCTGTAAAAGGGAACTACAGTGGGGAAGTAGGAAGAAAGTGAGGATATTGCTAAGGTTAGTCAAAGCCAAGGCTGGGGTAGCACAGAGCAGTAGGCCAAGAGGGCTAAGGGACCAAGTGAAAGGGACCAGGAGAGGAGATCACAAAGCCCAACAAGGCAGGCACAGCTACACTGGAGACTCCCATCTGCACAGATGGGCGGCCCAGCCAAAGTGCTCTCGCACTTTGGACAAGGAGTGTGCCAGTGTGTGCAGAGGCTAATGAAGGCTAGGGCAGATAGAGCACAGCTGGGGTCCAGAGGTCACGACCAGGTAAGAGCTCCTGCTTCCTCCCTCAAGTCCACTACAAGGAAGGATGTAGGGGGAGAGCAGGGAGGCCTCCCCGGAGAATGATGCTACAGCTAGAACCCTGGCACAGGCAAACCCTGGGGGGCCTGGAGAAAGGCTCTCCCTGCAGAAAACACCCCCTGGGGGCTGGGGAAATGGTTCAGTGGAATAAGCGCTTCCCTAGTTCAGCCAAAAAAAGGCAGAAAGCACCCCTGGGAAGGGGTATTCCCCATGGCCCAGCAGACCAGCACTTATTTGGGAAGAGTCCAAGGCCCCAGGAAAGTACTGTGGAAAACAGAGGGCCCAGAACTGAGTGTGGAGGCTCTGCTACTTTCCACTGGAAGGTGCCAGGGTACACAGGCCCCTTCTCTGTCCTCCTCTTCCCTGACCATCTTGTCCCTTTCACTCTTTCCTTCCCCTGCTTTGCTCCCCACCTCACTCAGGCACTCTGGAGCATAGGCCTTGCAGAAGATGAGCCACGGAAATCAAACACGTTTGACAGGCCACGCAACACAGCCACCCACCCTTTTTCACTACCTTGCTTGAAATGACCAACTGGAAAGAACAAACCCAAGAGCACTGGAAAGCAATAAAAAGTGTCATTGAAAGGTCAGAATTACTTCAGAATACTTAAACTGTGAGGCGGACAGGATCAAACTGATATAAGAGAGAAAAACGCATGCAAAACACACCGGAAGTAGCACATTCAGGAGGTTCGCTGTTTCCCAATTGAACATGCAAGTGTGGTGAGAAGGGCTACTCAGGAAGCAAAGCAGATGACAGCCAAAGCCTGCCCCAGTCCCTGGCCTTGCCCCAGCAGCCACCCTACCCAGCAGGACACACCTACTTGATCATCACTGGGACAGAGGCCTGGCACCAAGGTCAGCTTCCTGGAATCAACCAGCAGACAGACACACGGGACTCCCAAGTGTGACACTACAGACCATATAGGGACAATACTGGGAGGGCAGCTGGCAACGCCAAGCAAAGGGTCAGAGTCACTAGGAGAGCACTAGGGCGCACCTAACACAGAGCTGAGCCTAGGAAACAACCATGGGAATATTTGTCTTGAAATAGACAGATACTTCTAGGCAACAAAAAATGTAAGAAAATAAAGATATTAAAATAGATACAATATGGTCAACTATTAAACATATATCGACATTAAAATACGTATTGAGAGGATATCATAAAAATAAACACAAGGCAAATGTGGTAGCACATGCCTATAATCCC
Organism: Ctenomys sociabilis; assembly: GCA_004027165.1. Taxonomy (NCBI): domain Eukaryota; kingdom Metazoa; phylum Chordata; class Mammalia; order Rodentia; family Ctenomyidae; genus Ctenomys; species Ctenomys sociabilis. The sequence continues at coordinate 90,926 of PVKA01003220.1, forward strand.
AGCACTTGGTAGGCTGAGGTAGGAGGATCACTGTGAGTCTGAGACCAGTCTGGGTTACAAAGTGAGCTCAAGGGGCCAGGGAGATGGCTCAGTGGAATAAGAGCTTCCCTGGTAAGCACAAGGGCCTGAGTTCAATCCCCAGTTCTAAAAAAAAAAAAAAATCCATCCAAAGTGAGCTCAAGGCCAGCCCAAGCTGCATATCAAGACCCTATCTCAAAAAGATCTAAAAAAAAAAACCGACAAAGACAAAGACTAAAAGAATGTATTTTCACCATACATAAATATAAAACTCCTCACAACAAGTTCAAATAACTAAAAAAGTCACAAATGATTAATTACTGTATGACTGCATTTTATATGAAATATTTTGAGTCAAACATGCTGGCAAACACCTATAATCCTAGCACTCTAGGAGGCTGAAGCAGGGTGATTGACAATTCAGGCCTAACTTGGGCAACTTAGTGAAACCTTGTCTCAAAACATTGAACAGAGCTCAGGATCTAGCTCAGTGCAAAGCTACAGACATATCCGTGAATCAGCCCACTGATGAGTACAGCATCTATGAACCAATAGCTTCCCAGAAGCCCCACCTCTGAACACAAGACTCAGGGAGATGTTTTAGCTCAGAATCATGATAAAGATAACACCACCTTGTATAACTGCATTCACATGCAATTCTAGAAAAGACAACCTATCATGACAAAAAGTAGAACAAGAATCTTTTGGAGCCAGGGAGTTAGCTCAGTTGAATAAGTGCTTGCCTGGCAAGTGCAAGGGTCTGTGTTCAATCCCTGGTTCCGCAATACAAAAAAAAAAAAAAAGAAAGAAAGCAAGCAAGCATCTTTGGGCCTGGTGAACTGAGAGGGTACGTGTGACAGACTAAGGGTGCATCTGGACTGAGGGACTACTCCCTATCTCCACTGCCGCACTGCAGCGTATAAACTTGGCAAAACTCACAGCCATGCATATTGAGTGGGTACATTTTATTGTACATCGTGTATCTTAACAGTACGGATTGTAAAGAGGAAACATGGATGTTCCTATGGCACACGCTCTCGGACCTAGCATTCCACTTCCAGACTTCTATGGAGAGGACCACGGCTGGGAGTGAATGCTAGATGGCTGTTTTAAAAATGAAGTGAATTCACACCTGGAAAATAGCTCCACAACACATTCTGAAGTAAAAGGTACAAAGTGAGTAATATGTAATCATGTTTCTGTTTAAAAATCAATAAACAAAGTGCCTGCCTGGCAAGTGCAGGATCCTGAGTTCAATCCCCAGTTCTGCCAAAATAAATAAATAAATAAATAAGGCCAGGGATATAGTTCAGTGGCACAGCAACTGCCTGGCAAGCGTGAAGCCATGAATTCTATTTCTTGCACCAAAAATAAAAAGAAAAGAAACCAATAAAAAAGATATTACAACCACATAGCACATACATAACCTAGGGGAAGGGCAGAGGAGGATGTCCTTTTTTATGCTGTATTACTTGATTCTTTCACAAAATGAAAACAGTCATGAATCACCTGAATGACTTTAAAGACTGAAAGTGAAACAAGTTTTAGTAGGGGTTTTTCTTTTGATTTTTGTCTTATCTTTTTGAAACAGGGTCTTGCTGTGCAGCTCAGGCTGGCCTTGAACTTACTTTGTAGCCCAGGCTGGTACTGAACTCACAACAATCCCCCTGCCTCAGCCTTCCTAGTGCTGGAATTACGGGGATATACCACCACATCTGGCTTTGGTGGTTGTTTTTTGAGGGAAGTATCAAATTTGAGGACGCTTCTAAAAAGCTTCCTTTTTAGAAATTCAGAGAATTCTACCACCCTCAACTCCCCAACAAAACAGCCTCAGTCCTGCTTCTGTAGAGTGCCAGGCATGCCTCACAGAAGAATTCTAGGAATGGGAAGCAGCCCCTCTCGAAGGAAGAGGGAGACAGGCCAGGCCCCACTCACCTTGAAAGCTGCAGCTTTTCCGGATATAGTACAAGCAGATCTGATCACTCTCCTCTTGGCTAGGAGTGTTCGAGGGTGTAGAACTGAAACTGTCTTTTTTCTCTACAAAGAAATACCACAAAAACAGAAGTTTCTAACATAGGGTACCCATGGCTCAAAGTACAAGTACAATTCATCTGTTGCACTGGGAAAAAAAAAAAATGGCCAGGCAAGCTGACAGAACTACTCCTGCTAGGGATGACACCACTCTAAGCATGCAGGCGGGCACTCCTTCTAGGGAACAACCCAAAACCCAGTCACATGACTGCTTATGAAACCAAGATGCCATGGGGAGGGTCTTTCCTCAATTCTGGCCATCTACCCCAGTCAACAGCAGAGGGCAAGTGGAAGGCGATGCTTTATAAATCAGATCTGAGTATACAATACAGTATCTGTTAACAAACTCTTAGAACTGGGTAGCAATAGCCAGTTATAATACATGAAAAGTTTACATCTCCAATGAAACCTCCTTCATTAATTTCAAGTTACCTATAAGGTTAACATTAAAAGCGCATGTAAGTGCCTTCTAAATTTAATTTCCTATATACTGTAATGAATCTTTACCTATTTCATCTACCCCCATCCATAGCCCCTAAGAAAGCATACAAGATACAATCACAACCTCTCTCTATTTATAGTATCAAAAACCACTGTGTTATCTGTACTTCATTTTCCAGGTTTGGGAATTAAAACCCAAACTTCACCTGGGGGCCCTGAACATCACCTCCCTCTCCCCAAGGCAAGGCTGCTTGAGACCCAACCCAGCTCAGCAGCAGGTTCTCCTCTTCCTTTGTAAGGAGATCCTGATGCAACTAAAACTGAACATTTAAGCAAAATCTGTCTACTTCTGAGCTTCTGGGAATCAGGAAAGATCAACACAGAAAAAAACTGAGGAAAAATGTAAAGGAAGAAACAGGGCAAGCACTTTTTGGAGATAGGGTCACTATGTAGTCCAGGCTGGCCTTGAACTCATGGTGATGCTCCTACCCCAGCCTCACAAGTTCTGGGATTACAGGCACATTCTACCATGCAAGGACAATTTTTAGATATTGTCCTTGGACAGTATCTAAAGGACAGCCTCACAGCAAGGACAATTTTTAGATATAAAACTCAAATGAGATTAAAATGACAAGCGTGTCCACTTATAATCCTGGCCATTACCTGGTATTTCAGAAAGTCAACCATTAAAATAGTGCTCACTCTACAGCTACTCAAGTGCACCTGACTCGGTACTCAGCAGGCACAGGTGTGACTCAGATTCTAACGTAGTCAGTCAACAAATGCTAAGTGGTTACTGCAGGCTAGCACTGCCTAGGAACTACAGGGGAGCACAGATCAAGAACAGTTTCAACAAGGACAAGAGTGCCATTTGTTCACCTCAGGAAGATGGCCAGGCCCAAATATGCCTCACTTGTTTTGTAAAATTAAAACAGACTACAGCTGGGGAGATGGTTCAGAGGAATAAGTGCTTCCCTGGCAAGCACAGGGGCCTGAGTTCAATCCTCGGTTCCACCAAAAACAGACTACAGTGCAAAGGACACTGTGAAGCTGACTCTCGAGCTCTTTCCTGAAGGGCAAGTCTCAGGGGGCTGCAATGGGGGCCACCTGCCCAGGAAAGGAAGCATGGCCCCCTCTCCAGGGCAGATGAGAGAGCTCTAGATTCAGCCCCCCATCAACACCAACTCATGCTTCCTAAACCCTCCTGTTTAATCACGTCTGTGAGTTCACCTTACCATCAATATTCCCCGACCTCAGAAAGGATCTTTAACTCTTACTTCATTAAAGCCCAGACTCACACCAAATCTCACGCACTATTTACTGGCCATGTGGATTAATCCACACCACCCACACCACCCCCACCACCCGACCTGCAGCACTTCCCACCAGCATTACCAGAAGGCTTCTGAGGGCCTACAGAAGGAGGGGGTGCCTTGGTGGGGGCAGAGCTCTTATTCTTGATACCGTGTGCATTTCTATAGATGGAAGGCAGCCTGTTGACCAGGTCCAAGCTCATGCCCAACTTCTCCAACTTCTCCAGATTCTCAGAGCTAGAGAAATCATGGCATCTCTTACAGCTAGTACCAAACTTGCACTCCCCCTGTACGTAGTACTGGCAGATATGGAGTTTGATGCACTCCTTTTGATAGGAACAACTGCCAAAGGGCCCATCTCCTTTGTTGTAATGTAGGCAGACCTGTTGACAGCAAAGTTCAAAGACATTAGCCCAGGAAGGCCTCCCATGACACACCTCACAGCAACGTGGTCTCTTATAAGGGCCTATGGCCAAGGCCTAACTTCATCATCCACACGGACAAGGAGGCCATCCCAGCCTCAAGATGACAGCTTCTGCACAGACCAACTGGGATCTGAAGCACCCAACACTGCTTCCAGTCACTGCCACGCATGGTGAGTGCATGGCATGCCCCAACCCCTCAGCTCTTAACACTTGCTGCTGTAGGTGCTGACCCAACAGGCTCCCCCTCTCTCATGGAAGCCCTGCAAGGGATGTACTGCCTCAAACAGAAAAGAGATACAAGGTTGGCCTGAGGTCACAGGCCTAGAATCAGCAGTCAGAATTTAATCCAAGTCTCTCTTCGTGGTTCTTAGTCAAGCTGGGGTTCTTGGTTTCTCTTGAGCCATAATAGTTCCCTTCCCATCCTCCACCTTGTGGCCGCTTCCTGATTACCTGTACAGAAATGGCCCCTTTCCCCCACACTCACTTCTGGCAGAAGCACAGGGTCGTTCTGAAACAAGAGCTGGCACAGCTCATTATAGTTGAGGTGGTCAACGCCGTGAGTTCTCAGCACACTCACGTTGTGATCGGTCATCAAGCTGTGACTGTTCCTACAGTTCTTTCTGCAAAGCAGCAAAGATGGTGTTACAGACCAAAGAGGTCTCCCAAAATTCCTGTATCACTGTCTTAACAATGAGGCTGGTTCTGAGGATATAGCTCAGTGGTAACAGCACCTGCTGGGCAAGTGCTAAGGTCCTGAGTTTGATTACTGCCCCTCACAAAAAAGAACAAGAAAAAAAAGTAAGTTAGAAGAAGGTGATCAGGGTTAGCCCTAATCCAACATGACTACTGTCCTTAGAAGAAATTCAAACACAGACACATACAGGAAAGCCCATGCAAGAACACAGTGAGAAGGTGGCTTTCTAAAGCCAAAGAGAATTGACTCAGAAGAAAGCAACCTGCCAGGACAGGCCAGAGAGCTCAGCAGATGAAAGCACCTGCTTAGGCAGATGCAGGGACTGGAGTGCCATGCTGGCCCCATTCGGGGGCACACTGAGACAGTGATTGAGACTGGCAGTGGTGGCACATGCCTGTAATCCCAGCACTTAGGAGGCTGAAAACTGGAGGCTCATCTGTGTGAGACACTGTATTAAGTACATTAAAAATATATATATTAAAAAAGCATGCTGGGAAAGGTCTCTCTAGCACAGCAGGCCTGGAGTTCTCACTCACAGGGCAGGCTGTGTTGGGTTTGGGGCTGCGGGGACAATGCCACTATGCTGTATATCGATAGATTTCCAAATATGTATGTAAATATATGTAAGTGTTCATTTAAATATTTTTTCTTCTTCATATTCTGTACAGACTTGAGAGTTTAGTATCTCAATACTTGATGGAAAATATATGTTCCATGTTATGCCTATGATGTCTAATATTTAGACTGATAGTGTGGGTAAACCGAACTGCATATGTTGCAGGGTAATAATAAACTTCTCTTCTAGAAGGTTAACAACCTAAGTTTGCAGATCAAAAATTGGAGAAAAAGGGCTGGGCGTGGTGGCACATGCCTGTAATCCCAACACTCAGGAGGCTGAGGCAGGAGGATTGTTGTGAGTTCGAGACCAGCCTGAGCTACAAAGTGAGCTTAAGGCCAGCCTGAACTGCACAGTGAGACCCTGTCTCAAAAAGACAAAAAAAAAAAATGGAGAAAAAGAAAGGCTGCAAGGCCAACCAACATTTTGGCCCTAGCCTTTCAAGGTCAGTGAAGACTCAGGACATAGGAGAATTTGCACTGTAACATCATGTAACTTAGTAGTGCTCCAAATTTTCTGATCAAGGAGATTATAGGGCCACAGAGGAATGTGATCGATGATGCCTAAGGAGTCACATGGAAAGAAAACTTTCTCTCAGGCTTCCACAGAGAGCAAATTGGTCAAGCAATAGCCATGACACTGACAAGGGATCTACAAGTGCGGTACAGGGCAAACCCTGAGGGTACCTGACTGGTCTTATCTGATAAAAAAGTTACATTTTTTTGTTATATAGTTCTCTTTTTTTTGGCAGAACCGGACATTGAACTCGGCCCTTGTGCTTGCCAGGGAAGCACTTATTCCACTGAGCCATCTCCCCAGCCCCTATAGGTCTTGCTTTAACTCAGTCTTAACCATCTCGCAGAAAAGTATAAAAATGGAGGTATATAAAGTCATATTAATATGAGCTGTGAATGGCTCAAGTCAGTAACTTCTGTGGATAACCCGCTTCTATTGTGGACTGCTGATCTGTGTTGGATTATTTTATATATATATATATATATATATATATATATATATATATATATATATATATATATATAATTAGCTATCCATGTTTTGAAAATCTGTAACATATGTATTATTGTACGTTACCCTGTTTATGTCATTTTTTCTCTTTGTTTTTACTTCTATTTTTCACTCTTCCAAGTTAAAATACAAATAAATATTTTTATTTATTTATTTTTTAAAAGCAACCTGCCAACACCTCAGACTTCCAGCCTCCAGAACTGGGAAAAAACACTGATGCTAAGCCACCTGGTCAGTGACAGCTCGATCCACCTCACACGGCTAGTGAGATCGCTCTTGGTGACAGTCTTCTAGGAATACTTCCTCACAAGCCTGAGCAAGCTCAGCAAGTCTGTGTAACCAAAGTATGTTGCTTATTTGCCAAGGAAGAGACAGGACCCTGTACACTCTAGGCCCAGGATAATACCTCTTCCCTAAGTCAGTCCCTGTGAAAACTTGGGAAAAGAGAAGTGAAAAAAAAAAACTCTAGTCCCCTGGGTCAATAAATATCAGAGGCACAGATTCCTAAAACATCAAATCTGGCCCCAAATTTTGGGAAAGCAAAAGAACAGGGCCACCATCTTCACCCTACCAAACAGACTCATTAGAGGACTCCTGGCTCCTACCCTGGGGCTTCACCCTCCACCCTCCAGGCTCGACTCCATACACTCCTGGCCCTGGGCCCACAGGCTACCTGTACCATTACCATCTCCCTAATGGGCAAGTCGGATGCCCAGCCTCAGCCCCAAGCTTCAGACCTGAAAAACTAAACTACTCTCCTGCTCTCCACACCATCTCCAACTCAACTTAGCAGAATTTCTCACTCATCTCTTGGGCAGTCTGTATAACTGGCTTTGTGACCAGCTGGTTCCTAGAGACTACACTTCCCAGCCCTCCTGCACCTGGGTCAGGTTATGAGCCAGCCTCTGGTCAATGGATGCAAGTAGACATTTACCACTTCTGGATTTTACCCACAAACACCTTCCACTCCTCCTTCCCTCCCTGCCATCTAAGGGACTCCATACCCCTTGAGAACAGCTGAGGAGGGCGGAGCCTAGGTCAATCAATCTGGACCCCTGAATGACTGCAAGGATCCAGGCTATCAGACCCAACTAGAGCGAGAAGTGGTGCCTGCTGTGTTAAGCCAAAAGACGCCAGGCATGGTAGTACACAGCTGTAATCCCAGCACTCTAGAGGGTGAGGCAAGAGGATGACTGCAAGTTCGGGACCAGCCCAGGCTACAAAGTTAGCCGGAACTGTATAGTGAGACCCAGTCTCAAAAAGACTTAAAGAAATAGAAAAGCCTGCACCAGCTGAAGACATCTTGGTTCAAGGAAGGAAGGAAGGAAAAAAAAAAGGCAGACAGACAGACAAACAGACACTGGGGGAGGTAAGGAGAGATGGAGAAGAGAGGATGGGAAGGAAAGAAGAATAAAGGAAAAAAAGGAGATAAAATTCTAGCTAACTGGACTAGCTTCTAAGCGGTCCCCATGATATCCTCTAAATCAATGTCCACTGCACTAGCTAAGACCACTTCCTAAAACACACATTTGATGGTTTTGTCTGATGGCTGTGTCCCCTGCCACTGAATGGGCCTCATCACCTTCAAGGTGGGGTCCAGTTTCTTCAGCGGAAGCCTCAGCAACCTATTGAGGCTGTTCTCCTATGTCACAGTCTTAACTCCCCAAACCTCAGGATGAGGCTACATTTGGTGGTACAGTTGGAAAGAGAAAATTAAAGTTAGAAGGAGCTCATTAAGGGGGCGGGAGATGGCTCAGTGGAATAAGCGCTTCCCTGGCAAGCACAAGGGCCTGAGTTCAATCCCTGGTTCCGCAAAAAAAAAAAAAAAAAAAAAAAAAGGAGCTCATTAGGGTCAGCCCTACCCAACATGACAGGTGTCCTTATTAAAAGATCAGGACACAGACACAGAGAGAGACCATACCAGAACAGCGAGCCTGAGCCTGCCTTTGTACCAAGATGCTGGGAAGCCAGCCGCGTAGACCAGAAGTGGTTGGGCGGGATGTGCTGTGAAAGTTTCCCCCGCTTTGGGGTCAAAGGCATAATGAGCACTTTGAGGCACATGAAACTCTTGGAACAATACGGAAAAAAACCTCATCTTTGATTCTTGAAACCCTAAGGAAGCACACCAGGAAGTGCGCGGCCGGCAGGGTAAAGGCAGCTGGAGGAGCGAGGCTACCTGGGTAAGTGAGCCAGGTTTCCTGATTTCCAGCCCTGGAGAGCGCTCCGTCCTCCACTGTCTGGTCCTCAACCTGGGATCCTGGAGCTGCCCTGGGACATCGCAGCTTCCCTCCCCGCCCACCCGGCCAGCGCTTGGGCGGCCCTCGAGGTACCCCCTCTATCTAAGCCCCTGGGCTCTCCGGGGGGAGCGACCTAAACGCCGCCGCTTGACCTCAATTCCCTCACTCCGAGCAGATACTGCGGACGCGCTCAATAAACGTTTGGTGACAGGAATGAAGGTGGCCCCTGCAGGGCCTCCCACTGGTCTCCTCAATTTAAAGAGGGGCTGGAGATGAGGGCGGCGCCCCGCCCCGCCCCACCGCACCGCACCGCTCGCCCGCTCCTCACCCGGCGCGCAGGAACTTGCAGGCGCCGTACAGCATGAACTTGCACAGGTGCAGCTGCGCGCACAGCCCCGCGCAGCCCGGCTTGGGGCCCAGGTGCACGCGGCACAGGCGCAGCGCCGACGCGGCCAGCACCACTTGCTCGGCCCCCGCCGCGCCACCCGCGCCGGCACGCGCCGCGACCACGAAGCGCCCGCGCTCCCTAAGCGCCCGCTCCAGCGCGTCGGCGTCCACCGTCGCCCGCACGCGGCACCGCAGCTCCTCCAGCTCCAGGGCGCCGCCCGCCGCGCACAGGGCCTGGGTCACCTCGCCCACCGCGGTGGCCTGCGCCATGGCCGTCGAGCCGTCGGGCCGCGGGCTCGGGCTGCGGCTGAGCTCGACGTCGGGCCGCGCGCTGGGTGGAGACGCGGGCGGAAACGAAACTGAAAGCCGGCCGGCGAGAAAGAAAAGCAGAGGCCTCGCCACGCCCCCGCGCACGCCCCCGCGCTCCAGCCGGCCCGCGCGCTTCCGACGAGCGCCCGAGCGCGGCGCCACGGGGCCACCGAGGCCTGGGCGGGGGGCGCGGGGGCGGAGCGGCAGGGGCTCCCCCACAGTCCGCCGAAGCGCACGGGGTAACCCGAAGCCGGTTCCCTTGGCCGCTGTAGCTTCTGCCCCCGCCGCGGGTCCCCAGGTTTCAAACGTAAAATGCAACAGACTTTTTAAAAAGCAGGTGGAAACCTCCCGCCCCTGCTAAGTAAAGGTCAAACAGACTTTAAAGTCGTGGGAGCCGCCACAGAGTGTGTGTATTGCGTGCTGTGTAGGCCCGCAAGACTCTTAAAGTTTTCGGGAAATGGCTACTGCGAGTTATTTCAAAGCCACGTGACCTTTAGCCTGTCACTCCCACCCCTACCCCTGTAGTCTTCTAGAATCTTCCAGAAGGCAAAGTCAACCCTTCACAGTGTTGACACAGGACGCATCTGTGAGAACCAATTGGCTGACCGTTATGCAAATGAGCACGCGGCTTTAACAAGCATCGTTCACCTTCTTGACCTACAAGCCCCGCCCCCCCCATGGGTTGAGAAGGGCTGCTGTGTAGAAATGTCAGAAAAAAATCCTGATTGTGGTGTCTGTAGCTGGCTATTTTTGAATGCGCCTTGAAGAAACGAAGAAACTACGGAGGAAGAAACTACGGAGGACAAGACATCGGTTTTGGAGAGTTAAAAAGGCAAGGTGGGGGAGGGGCAGAAAGATGGACTGGGCATAACATCGAAAGAATGTAAAAGTCTTAACTACAGAAATGCAACAAAAAAATTTTTTTTAATTTTTAAGTGGAGTTGGGGAGCATAGATGGTGTGAAGCACAAGTCGTTAATTTCAGCCTCCAACACTTACCCCCGGTATGAAATTATGTAGTGTAAGGAAGATAAGACAGTAAGAGGGACAAAGGGAAGTGGGTTGGTTTAATTAGGGAACGGCATGGGGCAAATTTTCTCTTGGACTTTAATTTTTTTATTGTGTAAATATTATGTATTTTAAGCAGTTTAGTTGCAGTTTTGTTATTTCTTTACAATAACATTTTTAAAGAAAAAGTGATGCCCGTGAAAATAGCTTACAGATTAAAAGTTGGCCCTTTCATATAAACAATGGGGAAAAAGTAGCAAAAACTGTCAACTTTTTCAGAGCTTTGGAAATTAACCAAAGGCTTGCACCAACTTGTCTAGTATTTAGTCAAGACCAGCTGAATCTCGCTGAAAGCAGCAATGTTTACAAGCATTTTGTACTTGCCTCAAGCTCACTTTATAGCCCAGGCTGGCCTCAAACTCTCATTAATCCTCCTGGCTCAGCCTCCTGGGAGCTAGGAATATAGGCATGCATCACTACACCTGCGATCGAACTCAGGACCTCACACTTGCTAGGCAGGCGCTTATGCCACAGAGCTATCTCCCCAGCCCCACACTTGGTTCTTTATAAACATTTTAACTTACCCAATTTATATTTCCCCTTCTAGTTGCATGGCAATTTGGAAAATACCAGCTCATGTTCCCTGTGCTTATATGAGGCGGGCAGAGAAGGCTGATACTCTTTCAAAGCCTTATTCCTACAGAAAAGTCATTATGTGACCTATCTAGTATTCCCTGGGAGACCCCTTGAAAAGGCTTGTCTTTAGCCACTATGCAACTGACGAGGAACCCAACCAAATGGAAAAGCACTCTGCACCAAGGAGTTAGAAATTTTATTACATTGGGAGCAGATAGTACAGAGGCTTAAAAGTGTAGTGAATTTTACTGCTGAGCAGAAGGTCCTTGAGACAAGTTATCCAACCATGTCTGTGTTTGTGATGGGGAGAAAGTTCAGGCTGTGCAGCTGGGTGTGGCCAGACCACCCTGAGCCAGGTCCGCTGTGGTGTCCTCAGTCAAGGCTGGGACCAGCTGCTTGGTGGGCTTCGTGCTCTCACTTTGTCCTAATGTGGTGTCAGGCTACTGGTTGATTTTCTTTTTTTTTCTGTATTTAGGACAGAGTCTACAGGGTTTCACTACGTAGATTTGCAGTGATTCTCCTGTTTCCCGCCTCCCAAGTATTGGGATTGCAGGCACACACCACCAGGCCAGTTTTAATCGCTGGTTCATCACACCCCGGGGGCGGGGTCAGCACAGCATGCTGCGGTAAGCAGGCGCTTTCATCCGCTAAGATATCCTGCCAGCCCTACTGGCTGATTTTGAATTTTCTTTTTAAATTTCCATCATATAACTAACCAGCCCTAAAGGTGCTTCCCACAGCAGGGGAGAAAGAGTTGGAGAATTGGGTCAACTATTTTAATGTCTTGGTTGGCTAAGACAATGGATAATAGGGAGCATAGACTTAAAAAGCTAAAGAATGAATTGTCCATAGAGGCTTTTTTTTTTTCCTACTAAATTAAAACTTCATTGAATAAAGAACACTCCAGAACACATAATCTGATGGACCAGGTCTACGGTACATGCAATGAGGCTGGACATGACAACGGTCCAACATAGAACGTCAAGTGCATTCGCGTTCTTCCGTTGTTCAAAGTGTTCTATGCAGCTGATGCACGAAAAGGCAAACAGGAACGTCCGATTTTCCCCGTTCGTTCTTGATGAGTTTCCAAAAGGCCCTTGAAGACATGGGTCAACGTCTTTAGCTCATAGTTCAAATAAATTAGTTGCATGTGCACTCCTGAAACACGGTGCAGCTCCTCCTCAATCCCAAGTAAACTCTAGTGCAAACGTCACAGTTGCTGCCCACCTGAGACTTGGCCTCCAGACGAGGACTCACTCAGAATTCATGTGTGTGGGGACCCGCAGCCAGGAGCCTCAGCTCCTGCCAACTGCGGTGGCACCGCGGGCAAGTTCTCCCTAAGCTTTTCTCCTAAGTCACATGAATGACTAAAGCCTATATACAGTACTAAAATCCTATCATTCAACATCAATGGTTATATTTCATGAAAAAGGACATCATTCATTTCAGTAATAGCATTACTGCTACATTCTGCATCTTCTCCACCACTGAGTGGACATCGCTGCTCAAAGATGGGGTGTCTAGATCTCTAGGTCATCAGGTCGGGGTCAGCTGCTTGCCTGGCTGCTGGCCCTGCTGGATGGCTGCTGGTCCACGATGGCCAGGGGCTGGAGTTCATGTCCCGCGGAGATCTTTTTGGAATTCTGCCTGTTGTTGGGGAAATCGAAGGGCTGGGCGTGGGAGTTGGAGATGGTGCTGCCTGCCTGGCCCATACGATTTTGCTCCGCACTATAGTTGGCCCAGTTCTCCTCGCTGGCCTGCTTGTTGTAGTTGCAGCAAGAGGAGTTGTTCCTGTCCCCAGTCACCAGCTTGTACCCAGGTGGGACATGGGCAAGAGTGGTGCAGTGGGTGAGGAGCAGCCATTGAAGTAGGTGTACTTGGGTGAGCAGCAGTCTTTGGACAGGCTCAGGGGGCCACCTCCAGGGTAGTAGGGGTCACTCCTGCCCTTGACACGGTCCTTAATGCCCTTGAAGAAGACGTAGAAGAGCTGGATGATGTTGAGGGCCAGCAAGACCAGGGGCACCACCAGCATGAAGATGATGAAGATGGTCTTCTCAGTGGGGCGCGACAGGAAGCAGTCCACTTGATGGGGACGTGGGTCGCGCTTGCAGGTGTACACGGTGCTGAGGCTGAAGCCGTAGATGTACCACTGGATGAGCGGGAAGGCCACCTTGTAGGTGCGCAGCAGGCCGCCGCACATCTTCACCTTCCTGTGCTCCTCGATGCCAAACTTGAACTTCTTGATCTCGATCTGTTTCATGTGCATCTCCACGTTGGCACCATCCATCTGCTCCTTCTGGGCCTTGATCTCCTCCTCCTTCTTGTTTAGCTTCTCCTCTTTGCGCATCACATAGAAGATGTGCGCCAAGTAGAGCAGCGTGTGCACCGACACGAAGATGATCTGCAGCACCCAGAAGCGCCCGTGCGAGATGGGGAAGGACTTGTCGTAGCACACGTTCTCGCAGCCAGGCTGCTATGTGTTGCAGCCAAAGGCCGACTGCTCATCACCCCAGGCCAACTCCACCACCATGCCCAGCAGCGGGTTTCGGAAGATGGACAGCACAGACAGCCACACCTTGCCCCCCCCCTGCTGTGGAGTAGGCCTGGACCTTGTCCAGGAGCTTCCCGAGGGCACTCCGGTCTCCCATGCTGCCTGGAGACCACCTCAGGCAGGTGGGAACCTAGAGGCCTGCTCCAAGCCGTTTAAAACCGCTTGGGCTCCATAGAGAATTTGAAAAGCTCCAGTTTATTTTGATGAAACAACAAAGCCACATGCATGGCTAGGCTTAAGTACATACTCAGAAAATTCCCCCAAAGACTACTAGTTGACCTCAAGGTTTTATGTAAGCAAAGAATACAAGTTGTTACATACTTTCCTATTGAAATTATATACCAAAGTATGCAGAGCTCCTCTGTAGAAACTAAGAGACAAGGTCACAGCCAGATGTTTACTGAAATCTCTGTCTACTTTTGAGCTATCCACTCTGCCAACCGAGTACATATTTCAGTAATCCTGCTATAGACAAACCCCCCCCCCCACTCCTCAGGACAGGAGATTGAACTCAGGCCCTTGTGCTAGTCAGGCAGGTGCTTATTGTACTGAACTATCTCCTTAGCCCTAGACACACACTTAAAAGCGGAGATGGGGGGTGGGGAAATGGCTCAGTGTTTTGAATAAGCGCTTCCCTGGCAAGCACAAGGGCCTGAGTTCAATCCCTGGTTCCAGAAAAAAAAACAAACAAAAAAAAAAACCTGGAGGGCTGGCCAGATAGTTCAGTAGACCAAAGTGCCTGCTTAAGCAGAATGTAGTGGCCACAATTCAATCCGGATGTGGCATGTGGGCCCTCCCCTAGGGAATGCTAAAATGGAAATTGAGACTGAGTGTAGTGACAAATGCCTGTAATCCCCCCTCTTGGGAGATGAAAACGACAAAATCATTGAGTTCAATCTACATAGTGAGACCCTATAGAACCTGTACTAAATACATTAAAAAAAAAACTGGAAATATCATTAAATAGCAGCTACCAAGACAAGCACAGCAACAAACCCTGAAGATGGGGAAAATTTGACTTTGAGAATGTCACATTTGAAATGTCTAAATTTTAGCCAAAATTTAGGGGTAAATGTTTAAAACAAAATAAGTATGACCCATGCAAAAGAAATAACAGCGAGTAATAGAAACAGCACATACACACAAAAGAAATCCAGGTATTAGACTTAGTAGACATTTAAATTGGCTATTCAGACATATTTAAGAACTAATGGAAATTCTCTTAAAAATTTAAAGAAAAGTATAACAGTGATGTTTCACCAGAGTATTAGTATATAGAAATTATAAAGAACTGGGTAGAAATTCTGAAACCAGAAAGTACAGCTGAAATGAAAAAGTCATTAGGATTCAACACAAAATTTGAGCAGGCAAAAAAAAAATCAGCAAATTTGAAGATAGTTCAATTGAAATTATCTGTAGAACAAAAAGAAAAAAGAGAGCTGGGGAGATGGCTCAGTGGAATAAGCACTTTTCTGGAAATTGCAAGGGCCTGAGTTCAACCCTCCGTTCCACCAAAAAAAGATTGAAGAAAAATTAGCAGTGCTTCAGAGACCTGTGGCACACCAACAGTAGTACCAACAGACTTATCAGGGAAGTCCTGAAAGGAGAGAAAAATGAAAAAAAGAACATTTAAAGAAATTACTGTCAAAACTTTGGAAGCCTTGAATTATGTTATCCAAACAAACAAGAGTGTAGGGAGCTTGGGCTCCATTGTCAAGTACACTCTCCCTTAAGTCTTGTAAGAGTAAAAGGTGCAAAGCTTTCTTCTTCTCCGTGTACTTTGGCTTTTTCACAAGTGGAAAACGAGGGAGATGGGAGACGGTTACTGAACTGACTCTGTAGAATATGGGAGAAAGGGGCTGTGGAAAGCACAGCCTCTGAGGTGTTATCTTCTGAGTTAGGTGTGGAGAATGAACTGGAAAAGTTTTTCATCTCTATGAATATCCTGCAAAAATGAATTTTTTGGACTATGTACTTTTTAAACAAGCATCCCTTTTCTCCAGCAGCCTATTTGGAGCCACTTGACCCTGTGAGTGATGATTCTTTTGTTTTGTTAACATTAGGGCTCTTCTCAATGACAATTACCTTGTTTACTAGCTTAGGTCCAGCATCCTTGGAATGCTTTGTAATGGTGAGCTGTTGTTAATCTGCATTCCTTCCTGGCCTGTTACATTGAAAGGACCAGATAGCTCCCTTCACCAGATTATACATGGCTATAGTTTGTGGGTGAATTTTTGTTTTCTGAGTTTTGGCTACATAGAAGCTTTTACCTATTTCATCCCAGATGCTAAGATCCAGTGTACCAACTTTGAGAAAAGATGGATAAAAGTTAACTATCTCATGGAGTAATCTAAAAATTTGCTTAGATGGCACCTTTTTTTTTTTTTTTTTGTCTTTTTTGAGACAGGGTCTTACTATGCAGTTCAGGCTGGCCTTAAGCTCACTTTGTAGCTCAGGCTGGTCTCGAACTCACAACAATCCTCCTGCCTCAGCCTCCCGAGTGCTGGGATTACAGGCATGCGCCACCACGCCCGGCTAGATGGCACCTTAATACCAGCATCTTTTAACAGTTTCATAATAAACTAAATCTTTCTCTTCTGTGGATAAAGACTGAGCTTGCCCCATTGTTACCCTCAACAAATAGACTCCTATTTGCTACTGAGTGCTATAATTAATAAAATGTTTCACTTAACTTTAAATTGGTCATGCAAAGTTGGGCGCCAATTGTAATTATGCTTAAGGGGCTGGGGAGATGGCTCAGTGGAATAAGCGCTTCCCTGGCAAGCGCAAGAGCCTGAGTTCAATCCCTGGTTCCGCAAAAAAAATAAAAATAAAAATAATTCTGCTAAGTGTTTAGACATGCTGTGAAAATTGTTGTGAGTTCGAGACCAGCCTGAGTTACAGCCTGAGTTGTGTAGAGAAGGTCGTGTGATCAGGTCACGTTGAGCACCAATTGTAGGATACACTTCCAGGTCCTCGTCTCAGTCCAAGAAACCAATATTTGTAATCCCAAAGTCACGTTATTGGAATCTCATCAAGTTGATTCCAATCTACCACTTTCCATGCAACCCACGGTGAAAATGAAGACACTAAATTATATTTTTAATCATCGAGGAGTAGGGACTCTTAGGGCTCTAAATCCTGCCATGACATAGTTTTCCAGAGCCAAGAGAGTGACCCAGGACCTCACCCAGTTTTATTCAGTGGAGGAGTGGCTTCAGGATTGACTGAGAATTGTGGGAAGTAGGTGACTACTGTGAGCTGAGCTAGGTGGGTGGCCTACATTTACCTCTGCCATATGCAGAGAGGATATGCAGAGAGAGTAATCTGCATTATATAGTATCTAATGTTTTGGGAAACCTAGTGCTTCAGCTTTGATGTAGTCTTTCAAGGCCAGGAAGTCATAGCCTCTATCTCAAGTATCAATCCCAGCTGGCAGCGTGGAGCATTAGCTCTACCATCCTGTCTCCACCCAGCTCACATTAAGGAGCAGCAGGCTTACCAGGGAAACACACATGCCACCTTCAAAGACTATCACCAGCACCTCAGCTAGACCAACACACATTGCTTAAGGCCAAATTGAAGGATAAACAGAAGTCCTAGCCAGCCCTGTACATAACAATACGAGGAAATAGGATCAGACTCAGTCAAAATGGAGATAGTCCCTCTTCTTTCAAGGAGAGCTGCTCAGGTGGTCCCCCACACTTCCCTAAAAGTGAAGAAGAAGAAGAAGAAGAAGAAGAAGAAGAACAACAACAACAACAATGAGAAGGAGGGGGAGAGGAAGGAGGAGATTATGAAGGGTGTTCCAGTAGGAGAGCTTGAGAATGATATAAAATAATTAAGTGGAAATGCCCAAGAGGTTACTACCACAGGTGGTATTTGAACCCACAGGGCTTAGTGAGACCACCCTTGAGGAAAATAAAAAACGCAAAGAGACAGAACCCAGCCGGGCGTGGTGGTGCATGCCTGTAATCCCAGCACTCGGGAGGCTGAGGCAGGAAAATTGTTGTGAGTTCGAGACCAGCCTGAGTTACAAAGTGAGCTTAAGGCCAGCCTGAACTACATAGTGAGACCCTGTCTCAAAAAGACAAAAAAAAAAAAAAAAACAGAACCCAAAAACCTGTCTAGCTGACCGAAAAGCAAAGCCTGATAGAACTAAGAAGGCTGAGAAGGAAACCAGGCATTGTGGTCACGCTTATTATCTTAGCACTCAAGAGGATGAAGCTGGGGCTGGGGAGATGGCTCAGTGGAATAAGTGTTTCCCTGGCAAGTGCAAGGGCCTGAGTTCAATCCTCAGTTCTGCCAAAAAAAAAAAAAAAAAAGAGGATAAAGCAGGAAGGTCCTTTGTCTCAAAATGTGTGTGTGGGCATACATGCACACACATGCACATACGTGTGTGCGCGCACACACACACAAAATGAGAAGCCAGTGGGCTAAGAGAGAAAACAATATGGACTCATGAAAGCCAAATATTTATTTATTTGTATTTAGTACAGGGTCTACAGTGTCTCACTGTACAGGATCTACAGGATCAGACTCGTACTGATCCTTCCTGTTTTTCAGCCTCCCAAGCGCTGGGATTATCGGCATGTACCACCATGCCCAGTCTCAATCACTGTCTCAGTGAACCCCAGAGACAGGGCTGGCACTGCAGGCCAGGGATCAAATCCCTGGCCCCTGCATCTGTCTAAGTAGGTACTTTAATCCGCTGAACTATCTGGCCAGTCCTGAAAGGCAAATATTTAAATTCTTTGTCACTTTTGGTTTTAGACATGCTGTCTCTATGTAATTCAGGCCAGTCCTTTTTTTTTTTTTTTTTTTGCGGTACCAGGGATCAAACTCAACCTTGTATTTGCAAGGCGGGTGCTTATACCACTGAGCTATATCCCCAGCCCCCAGGCTAGTCTTGAATTCATGCTGATCCTCCTGCCTTTTTCCAAATGCTAGGATTATAAGCACCCAAGCACCAAAACCAGCATAAATATTTTATTTTATTTTTATTTTTTATTTTTTTTGTCTTTTTGAGACAGGGTTTCACTATGCAGTTCAGGCTGGCCTTAAGCTCACTTTGTAGCTCAGGCTGGTCTCGAACTCACAACAATCCTCCTGCCTCAGCCTCCCGAGTGCTGGGATTACAGGCATGCGCCACCATGCCCGGCTTCAGCATAAATATTTTAGAGACAACTACACTGAGTGCCTCTAAGAGACTGATTGAAAGAGGTTAGAGACATATCTATTGCTGCACATCAACCACCCAAAAACAGTGACTTGGATTTTGTGATTGTGTGAATTGACGGGGCTCAGCAGGATGGTTCTTCCGCTCCACCTGTTACCTCCAAGTTGCTCTGGTGGCCGCAGTCAGCAGGGAGCTCAGCTGGAGTGGAATACCCGCCTCCTTTCCCATCTCTCTGTATGGCCTCAGCAGCAGCAGTTGTAGCCTGAGTTGCTTGAGAGTGTGCTAGTGGCTCAGGAGAACAAGGCCAGAGTGCAAGCCTTTCTTAGGCTTCTCCATTTCCCATCACACCTTTTGGCTTTGCCATCACAGTTCTGCTTTCCCAGGAGACATGGCTTGTTTTGGGAGTAACTTTCTCAGCCTGCTTCCTGCACATGAGAAACTGGGAGCCAAGGAGATTTTTCATTTTGTTCACCTTTAACCTTTCCTTTCAAAGCTGTTGCCATTTTATAGGCTTTCTATATATCAAATTATAACCCACTCCACTAGGCAAAACCATACCCACAACCCTTTTTGAAATAGCTGCTTTTCTGCTTTGACATGCAAGTCAGGATGATGTGGGAAAATGCCCTTAAGATTCTTAGAAGCAGGCTGGGGAGATGGCTCAGTGGAATAAGCACTTCCCTGGCAAGCACAAGGGCCTGAGTTCAATCCCTGGTTCTGCAAAAAAAAAAAAAAAAAAAAAAGATTCTTAGAAGCTCTTTAAGTCAAAGGGTCTGCCTTCAATCTTTTCAATATCATAAAAATTTTTGTGCTGCTGAGAATTGAAATCAGGGCTTCACACCTGCTAGGCAAGATCATTACAACTGAGTCACTCTCCAGCCACATTGAATATAAGCCCACATTTTACCAAGTGACCTGCACCAGTCTACCCATCACTGGCTAAGACCTATGGGAAAGGGGGTACTGAGGGGGAGTCCCCAGCCCTTCCGGTACTCTGCATGTGTGTCTGGGCAGAATGGCTGCAGAGGCTGAGCACAGCCACAAGGAGCCACTTCAGGACTGCTTCAAAGCTCAGGGTGTCTGAGGGCACCTGAGGGTGTGACTGCACGGTTTGGCACAGCTGCAGAGTGGGATACACTTCTGTAGCCATGATTTAGCACTGGCAACTACACATGTGCTATACCGTGAAGTCAGTATATAAGAATGTGAATGCATGATAACAACACATAAGAGCTGGGCAATACAGATGCTTGCTTGCTGATGTGTGTTTCACATTTTCTTTTAAAAAAATATTTATCTATTTGTTACAGGGCCTCGCTACACAGTTCAGACTCATAAGGATCCTCCTGTCTCAGTCTCCCCAGCACTGGGGAGCTGGGGCTGGCATGGGTAATCAAACTTGGGTCCTTGCACTTGCCAGGCAGGTGCTTAGACCACTGAGATATCTCCCCAGCCCTCACATTCTTTTCTTTTCGAGACCTAACCTGTGAATTTATTCCTTCCAACAATAGCCTTCAGGAAAAAAAAAAAAAGTAGACTCAGGATGAGAACCAAAGCTTATCAATAGGCCCACAGACAAGATAAGAGGGACCAAAAGCAGCCAGCCTCAGCAAAAAAGTATCCAAGGTAACTTCATGGTCCAAGCCACAGGAGCATCATGGGTAGCTAGAAGCATACCACAGTGGGAGGGGAAGTCTGTGCAGCTCACCAAGACCAATGCTGCGCTGACCCCACAATCAAGATCTGGGGCTGTAATCCACGACTCCAGCACACTGTGTCCGGGCTCTAGCGGAAGAGCGCCTGCCATGTCCTATTGACCTCCCAGCCCCCACATAACTCAGTGGTGATAGTAAATATTTGACAAAGATAATAAATGTTATCCATAATCCTTCCCCTCAGGGAAAACCCATATTACACTCCATGTTTTAGGTATTAGATGCCCCTACTGTGGCCAGAAGAGTATGCTGATGATGTTGTAGTTAAAAATATAGATAAGTATAGGGCCAGGGAGATAGCTCAGTAGAATAAGCACTTGCCTGGCAAGTGGAAGGTCCTGAGTTCAATCCCCAATGCTAAAAAATTTAAAAAAAAAAAATTTTTTTAAATAGATGGACAGCTCGGATGGAGCAGGGCTTTTCTTACCAGTGGAATACACTGCCAGCCAGTCTCTTGTCTTCTCTTCACCATGGCTTCTTTTGCTATTCAGGTGAAAGAACTGGAAAAACATGCTCCAGGCCAGGCTTTTGAGCTGATTCTCAGCCCATGGTCAAAGGAATCTGTCCCAGATTCCCCCTTTCCCTTCCAAAGAAGAAGCATCTTTCCCTGGAAGAAATTCAGGAGAAATTAGAAGCTGCAGAAGAAAGATGCAAGGCCCTTGAAGCTGAAGTCTTGAAGCAGCTTGCTGAGAAAGAAGTGCTTCAAAAAGCAACAGAAGAGAACAACTTTAATAAAATGGCAGAAGAGAAACTGACCCACAAGGTGGAAGCTGACAAAGAGAACCGAGAGGCACAAATGGCTGCCAAACTGGAGCGTTTGCGAGAGAAGAATAAACACATTGAAGAAGTATGGAAGAACAAGGAACCCAAAGATCCTGCTGATGAAGCTGAAGCTAATTTGTTCTGAGAACTGACTTTCTCCTCCTCCCCTTCCTAAATATCCAAAGACTGTACTGGTCAGTGTCATTTTATTTTTTTCCCTCCTGACAAATATTCTAGAAGCTGATGTAGGACTATAGAGGTAGATCTAAATTGTGAGATGTTGTTTTAAAGGATAAAGGGGAGAAACTGTTTTTTTCTAAAGTGTTAGTCTTTCTGATGTAGCTATTTTTCTTGTTGCTTCTTTTCTACTTCAGTATGCTTGGTGTACTGAGTTAATGGCCAGTACTGTATTGTCTCTGTGAAAACATGTTTGTGGAAAAGTATGTTGTGGCTTCTTTCAAATTGTTAGATCCTGAATATCTGTTCATTTCTCAATCCCAATTTTGTCCTAATCTTACCAGATGCTACTGTACTTGGTTAATAAAACTGCACAGTGCTTAAAAAAAAATATAGAGATTTATAAATTGTACTAAGTTGTTTCTTTTCTTTTTTTT